>JAADVP010000387.1:0-23358 GCA_023335675.1 Globisporangium solare | reverse complement strand
ACTAATATTCCCATCCATTTTTCGATCTACTGCTCTGTTTTCAACAAAACTAGGTGCAATCGAGAGCTCTCGTGATTCTCTATTATTCAGTATAGTTTCAGCCAATTAAAACAAAAATTGCTCACCATACGTATAGAAATGACCATGTTCATAAGCCGTGGCAAGCACTGTACTGCAAAGTAGCGCTGTTGGACTTCCTTGTTTAAACGCACATATCCCTGAAGTCTATCCGTTTTGACATAAGCAGCAGTGTACACGTGTACAGTCACTTGCTTTTTTTTTTACAAAAATAACGGTGACACATGCGTGCATCTTGAAGCTGCGAAGGTGGCTGCCGCCAAGAGTCAATCGGAATAAATTCGATGGATCAACGCGGACGCCCGAGTCTATTCGGTGTCGCTGTCTGGGCGCGCGCCGTGTGAGCGGTGGTTAATGTCGCTTTCAGTGCTGCAGCTGTCGCTGTCTATTGTCTCGAGCTGGTCGTGCTGCAGCCGCTCGGTGACCGGTCCGGCAATGAACATGGCGTCGCGGACGCTGCCGAGCACGGCCATGAACGCCGAGAGATAGTCGACTTCGGACTCGTACTTGTGGATCTTGCCCGTATCGCGGCTGAAGTAGAACCTGTTCCCGACCGTGTACTCTATCTCGAGGCCCACGAGCTTCTGCACGAGTGCCTCGTTCCACAACACATGCGGGAACATCTTCTCCACCGTCGCGCGCGTCATGCAGACGTGGAGCACGGCGTTGGCCGACACAACGGCCGTCGTGGACTCGTCTGACAGGACCACCTGGAGCTCCGTGAGCCGATAGTGCAGCGACGCGTGATTGACGGAAAAGAACTCCCAGTTCTGTAGCAGCTGCTTCGTGCCTCCATTCCCGCAGAACGCCATGTTGGCCTCCATGAGCGTACTCACGAACACAGCCTGGGACGTCGACGGACGCAGCGCCACCTCTCCGCGCTGAGGCGTGCTGAGCACGCTGCTGTGGTGGCGATGGTGCTGCTGATACTGCGACGGCAGTGGGAAGCCGGTCTCAAAGAGCGTGAAGTACTCGACCACGACGCGCGAGAACGAGCCGCCGCTCGTGTGCGGCGCATGCAGCACAAGGTCCTGGAGGATGCTGCCGTAGACCTGGAGACTCTGCACTTCCTGGTTCAGGTCCTGCACCTCGCCCTCGAGGCTCTCGATGTAGTTTTTGCGTCGCGAGCGGTACAGCTTGCCGCGCTCGCTATTGGACATGCGGCGCGAGCGCTTCTTGGTCGTCTCGGACTTGAGCAGCGCGAGCGGCGACGGACGGGAACTCGGCGTGTGCGGGTGCACCGGCGGCAGCACGACGGCGGCGCTGGCTGCTGCTGGGATCGGGCGCGTCGCGGACGCGTCCATCGGGTCGCAGATCGCGGCGATCGCCATGCGCTGGTCGCGAGGCACCATCATGGATGCGTTAAGTGCGCTGCAGGAGTGGAATTCTAAAAGTGTGGCGGATGATGACGAATGCACACAACACAAAGTTCGGCGACGGAAAGCGCGGCAGTTTACCAACCAGGGGGACGCACAAACGCGTACCAAGTGTCCCACCTCGGTAGCTTAAATACACGGGTGTAATTTATTCGGAGTGTACAGCGACTGGCCAGTGAATGGATGGCATTAAATCTTGTCGGAAGTCGTGTCTGCGTGCAAACGCGATGTGCGATGAAATGCGTACAGTGCCTGCCAAATGCGCGATTTCTGAGCAGTAATGGTACAACAGGCGACGCTCATAGCCATCTATATATATAATCATCTTCCTAAATAAATCAACTCACGTCAGTCAGATCCTCTGCAAAGGCCCCCAACAGAAAGGGTTTATAACGTGCCTCTTTTTTTCCTTCACAAGGATCAGCACATGCAAAGGAGCCTATTCTGGCCTGTATCATTGTCCATCAGCTGTCAGGCCTCAGCCACACACACGCACACACACCCTCTGCAATTTGCACTCACGCGCACGATGGATAGAGAAAGGGAGAGTCATGTATTTCAAAGGGGGCGAAACGGTGCAGGATCGTCACCGAAGCAATAGAAAGGTGAAAGCTTGAAGCAAACAATTGTGAAGAAAAGAAACGTCATTAAATACATCCTCCAAGGTCCTGTTGACGAAAAGATCATCAAAAGCACATCCTGCAGAAGGAATAGTAATTGCGACCCAGCACGCTTTTCTGATGCAAAGCTTGTTGTGAACTCATGTATCGTGAGTGATGTGCTGGAATGTCAAGCACTCTATGCACAAAAAATCCGCGCAACAAAGCTCGAAATTGCTCAACAGTTCTTGCTGTTTGTCGGCATTTTTTAGCGTGATACGGTACAGTCCTCGGAATTGTGGTAATTTGGCTTTTCTCATCACAAATTCCTTTGCCACGATTAGCGATCAAGCGACGCGGAAATTCGCCTGTCCTCTCGACTGCGCGTCTGGCAAAACAACTTCAGCAACACGTAATTTACGGCAAACAACTTGTGCTTACAGTATGCGCCAACATGCTTAATTCTTCGTGGAGGCTGCTTATTGAGGCAGCAGGCGAACGTAAATTCGTATCCCCCTCTTTTTGCGTACATTTGCGGCCTGGTTTGTGCTTAATTTCTCCCCACACTGTAGTTTTCCATCGCCATCGACTCGAGCGTGTTGGCTGCGCGATGGGTGGCTGATGACGCCACATCAGCGCGCGTTCGTCACGTCGCGCTCGTGAGCCCGGATCCAGAATGATGGAGATCAGCGGCAGACTCATCGCGTGTGTTCGTACTGTACAATCGGTTCAGAAGTTGCAAAGGCGCCAGGAACTTCAATTGACACACATGCACGCTGCCCCAAAGTTGCTTGCACGTTTATCTGGACACCAGGTTTTTTTTCTCGGAGATTATAAAAAAAAGTGGATAGATTACACACGTGCGGCTGGATGCCGCTTGCTTTGCATGACGCACGCGATGGATTCATTACCGCCGCCCGCCTTGCTCGCCTGGTTCTTCTCGATTGTCCTCGCCGATCATGTGTTGCTGCTTGATAAGCGCGTGGTCCACGAGCGCGAAGGCGTCCTGGATGCTACCGAGCGAGCGCAGGAACGCTCCGACAAAGTCCACTTCGGTATCGTATCGGTGGATCTTGCCGTCCGGGCCAAAGTAGAACGTGTTGCCCACGAAGTACTCAACGGCATCAAAACCGATGAGCCGCTGCACAAGCGCCTCGTTCCACAGGATGTGCGGAAACACCTTTTGGATCGTAAACCGCGAAAAGCGCACGCGCAGCACGGCCTTGGCCGAGATCACGGGATTCTCGCCGTCGGCCACGACGACATCGAGGCTGCGCAGCCGAAACTGCAGCCTCGCGTGGTACATCGAGTAGCGCTCCCACTGGTCGAGCAGCAGCCGGATGCCGTGCGTACCGCCAAACGCCATGTGCGGATGCATCATAGCGCTGAGGAACGTGGCCTGCCGCGACGACCGCGCGAGCGCGTCGCGCGAGATCGCGCCTCCGTCCGCGACAACCGGCACGCCGAACTCAAACAGAGAAAAGTACTCGCACACGACGCGCGCGAAGGACGCCGTCGTGTTCGGGTTCCGCTGCGTGTGCACCAGCGTCGCCTGCTGCGTCTGGCGGTAAATCTGAAGCTCTTCGACTTCTTTGCGCAGCTTCTCGACCTGCTCGGCGAGTCCGTCCGTATACTTCTTTCGCCGCGACCGGTACAATTTCCCCCGCGTGCTGTTGGTCATGCGCGATGAAGTCGACGCCCGCCTCTCGCGGGGTTCTGGCGGCGGTCCTAGCATCACGAACGGCGCTGAAGACGCTTCTTGCTCCGCATACGCGCAGCTCGCAGCGACAGCGAGGGAATCGAAGGGGTCCGCGAACGAAGACTGCTGCGTTTGGCGGGCCTTCGAGACGCCGGGCGGCGCTACGGGATAGGGCAGCGGCGGCAGCCACCGCGGCTCGTCGCCACGGAGCAAGTGGCGCTGCTTGCGCGCGTCGTCGGCCGCTGGCGGCACGCAAAGCGCCGTGATCTGCATGCGCGCGTCGCGGAGCATCCGGGGGCTTGCTGCCTGCAATGCGCACCGCGTAAGTGGCGACCGAAAACCGCACTTAGTGCGCTGTGACGCCCAAGTGGGAGAGGGCGTGGAAGAAAAGTGCACGCGTCATCTTCTGCAGAGGGATCTGAACAGTCGCGTGGGCGGCAAAATGCGGTGGGCGCAAACTCCGCAGCCACCGCGTTTTGCAAATGCCGGTTATGGCAGTTGGCTGGGTACAGCATTTTAATTGGCTGGTTACGTGCATAATTTCGAGTTTTCGATTCATCGCACCTAGTTTTGGTCCCAGGACAAAGCGAGCAGATGCATGACAGAACCATTACGGCTCGTAATTTGCAAATATAAAACGGCCGGCCACATGCGCTATGATATACGGTATTTAACAAATGCGACCGCAGAGACGCATAATTACTATCAAAAGCCCTGCTGCAAATGCAGGTGCTTTCATGTTTTTAACGAGGACAGGCAGAAAACAATACTAGGCAAGTCGTTACAGAATGATAGATTGCACCAGTTCAACTCCAAAAATTGCTTTCGCTGCGGGTCGTCCAGAATGCGGTTTTACCCACCTTGAAAAAAAAAACACACACACACAGATTACAGAGGTGAAATTTGTCCAGTGCGGCTGAATCGTTGCGCTGCTATGTGCTCGCATCAGCGCATCAGTTGGTTTAACAAGATCGTCGTGTGCAGATTGTTTTTTGGCTCTCATGGGATACGCGCCCGAGGATTTGCAAACAGACGGGCCTCTGATAATCGCGAAAGCCGAAGATTTCGTCACCCTTTTCTCCAAATGCCGATTACGCTAATCGTCGCCTGTCGAGATAATCGGCATTCTCGTCCCTCGCGTACCGCCCACTCGCTCTCTTGGCTGAGCAACAGCTCCATATATGGCCACGCTCGAGCTGTCGCCGCTCGCGGGGGGCGCGCAAGCGCTCGGCGTCCGCGCCGTTGTCGCCCTAGTCGCTGTTCCTCGGCGGCGACGACGCCAAGCCGCCCAAGCCCAACGTCAAGCTCATGTCCAACAGCGAGCGCGGCAAGTACTACCGCCACAAGCGCAAGATGTACATGGCCGAGCTCCAGCAGCACGTCGCACGGCTGCAGCAGCAGGTGGGCGTCCTGCTCGCGGAGCAGCATCTGCGCAACGAGCTCCGCGTGAGCGCGCGCCAGACCCCCCTCGGCTCCTTCGCGCGCGTCGTGCAGGCGTACTTGGCGCACTTTGAGTATGGCACGCCCGTGGTGCGACGGCGAGGCCCCGACGCCCTCGTGCGACGCGTGGCGATCGCGACGCCCGATCAGGTCGCGCTGCTGTCGTCCGTGATGGAGCAAGATGTGGCGTTCGGCCAAGTGCGCGGCATCCCGCTGCTCGTGGACCAGTGGGAGAAGTACACGATGTTCCACGACGCCTTCCACTTTGAAGTCACGTCGCTCGACGTGATCGACGGCGAGCCAGGCACGGGCGACGACGACGGCAACGCCGCGGTGCCGCTGCCCATTGTCACCATCCGAGCCAACACGCACGTGCGGCTGTCGCGGACGACGATGGAGAACGTGTTCCCGCACCTGCTGGGCGACGAGGCGCTGCTGCAGAAGCTCATCGGGCTCGATGTCACGTACCCGTCGCTTAACACGTTCTACTTCAACGCGAGCGGCAAGATCGAGCGGTACGATGTTGAAGTGGACTTCATGGGCACGTTCCTGCGCACGGTCGAGAGCGTCGAGTCGACGACCCACGTGCTGCGCCACGCGCGCATCGTCCAGGACCACATGATCGGCGTGCGCGAGGACGAGCTCGACGGCCTCCAGAGCGGGCCGCCGCGCGTCGTGGAGCTGCCGGCGGACGACGAGCGCGAAGCCGCCGCGGAAGCTCGGCCTCGAGTACATCTTGACGTGACCCTAGTATTATAACGTAGCTCCTCGCAATAGAAGAACCCCCGGTCGCTACTGTATCCAGTAAGTGCGCTTGAAGTGCAACGGTCTTGTATTAGACGAGACGCCGCCAGTCGACCGCACGGACAGCAAAGCGCGCTGTTCAGTTAACACCCAACATCCATTTCCACAGTTCTGCTCGCTGACTCATTCACACCTACTCTATCAACTATGTGTAGAGTATTTGTTGCCACACCACGTTTATTCGCAGGTAATTCGACCGAGTTCTTCGTGCTTCCTTGGAAGAGCCCCATCACTTTTCGTCACCCTCGACCGACACCTCCAGCCTTGCAATAAAATGGATCGCGCGTACGACTCGCCGCGCGACATGAACGAGCTGCTCTTCGGGGTGCTGCAGCAGTCTGACGACAGCTTCCAGTCCGAGCACGCGACGAAAGTCACGATCAAGCCCAACATCAAGCTCATGTCCAATAGCGAGCGCGGCAAGTACTACCGCCACAAGCGCAAGATGTACGCGGCCGAGCTCCAGGACCGCGTCCAGAAGCTGCGCCGCCAGGTCGACATGCTGCTCGCGGAGCAGCAACTGCGCAACGAGCTGCGCGTCGGCACCAAGCAGACCTCTGTGGGTTCCTTCGCGCGCGTTGTGCAAGCGTACCTCATGCAGTTTGAGTACGGCACGCCCGTGGCGCTGAAACAGGTTCAAGGGGAGAGTGCGCTGACCACGAAGCGGGTCGCGACGGCCACGCGCCAGCAAGCGGCGTTCCTGCGCTCGACCATGGAGGAGAACGTGGGCTTTGGGGATTTCTGGGGGATCGACTTGCTCGTGGACCAGTGGGAGCGCTACTCGCTGTACCACGCGTCTCTCCGCTATGAGTTCAAGTCGCTCGACGTGGTCGCCGGCTCGAGCAGCGACAGCGACGACGGGCAAGCGCCGCCTGCAATCAGCATTCGCGCCGACCTGCACGTCAAGTTCTCGCGCGAGACGATCGAGAACGTGTTCCCGCACTTGCTGGGCGACCAAGAGCTACTCGAGGAGTTCATCGGCCTCAACGTCACGTACCCGTGCGTGAACCACTTTTACTTTGGCTCGAACGGCAAGATCGTGCGGTACAACCCGGAAGTGGACTTTATAGGCGCGTTCCTGCGCACGATCCGCAGCATCGAGGGCGCGAACCACGTGCTCAGCCGCGCACTCATCGTCAAGGACCACATGATCGGCATACAGAGAGGCGACGACAGCAGGTTCGAGTACCAGGATGATGCCGCACAAGACGGTGCAAACGCGGCTTGTCGACCGCAAACGGCTAGTATGCACACCGAACTGGACCAGCGAGAGGAGGAAACCGACAGTTGTGCGCCAGACAGCACATCTCCGCCACCCGCTGGGTCTGTGAATTCCCGCCTGGATCTCGAGTTTATTCTCTCCTGATCCGACCGGATGCTCCACTTCACCAACCTCCGCTTGTGTTGTAGAATGAAGGAGAATCGCATGCTGTTGCTGCTACTGTTGATGGATAACATGATAGCACTTGCCGTCGTGGAGCCTGATTGTAAAAGTGCCGCGCAGAGCTTACAAGAAAGGATTGACGGTGCCAGCGGACAGTCGGGAAAGACAAAAGGAAGCAATTGCACGGCATTTTCTGCCTTGATGAAGGTCGAGAGGGAGGTGAACGTGAACGTGTCGAATATACTGCTGCCTATCTACTCGATGCCGTTAGGTGCTTTGCAACGCACGTTGCATAAAGTCTCTCAAACGTGTCAAAGATACAGCGCCGGCTCGTCGGTCGTCATCAAGATGTCGAGGCGCGTGTGCTGGAAAATGGTGGCGAAGTAGTTGAGCAGATCCCGTTCGACGTCGTCCAGATGGTTGTCGTCGTACTCGGGGCTGTGAAGAAACTGCAGAGCGTACAAGCGGTCGACGAGGGATGCGATCTGGTCGACAAGATGCGTGCACATCCACGTCTCCGTCGTGTTGCGGATCTCGGTTGGCGTGTTGGGTCGCTTCGGAGCATGCTGGTTGTTCATTGTTCGAATGTGCGAGTCGCTGGTAAGGTAAACTGCGTACGGTAACGACTGATGCAGATACCTGGGGATACGGGACTGCAGGGTATCTGCCAGCCTGGACAACTCGTGGAACGTAGCATCCGCTTTCTCATTGCGAGAGACCGAGTTGCTCGCAACGGCTTCCAAGTACTCGTCCAACGCACTCTCCACCAAAATGTAGCGGCGCAGTGCTGGCGAATTGATCGAAAGAGGCATCGGGTATGCAGTGACAAGACTCGCTGGAGTGAACCAGCAGACGACCGGCACCATGGCCGCAACCACAAGATGCAGCGCGCGGCGCATTTGGCGAGAATGACCCAAATTTGAAGTGGCGGCTTTAGACTGTGCGTCTGTGCCCGGATTTCAAGCTCGCGCATACACACTGCTGTTATGATTCCACTAGCGGTTGCTGGGGCGGCGCTGGCGCATGCAGACTACCGTTACGATTCCATTTGCGGTTGTATGGGTGGTCCAGAATGCGCCACCAAATTTGTATTTTTCCTCGCTACAAACTAAAACGAACGCTTTGTGAGCAAAGCGCGCGGCACCGCAAGCGTTCGTGAAGACCACAGCCGCCGCGGTGCTCGCCGTGGTGGTGTGCAGCTCGCTGTCCTTCCAGTCAAGCGCAGACCACAACCAACAACAGGACTCAGCAGCAGCAAAAGCAGACGTGCCGCGCGACGGATTTTTCTGAACCCCACCACTTGTTCCATGCGAACTCGGGCACGAGCATCGTAGCCGACCACATCGATTTGACGCTCTATAACGAGCTCATGCACCGAACCGAGCTGGATGCATTCAGCAACCAGTTGGACGACTTTCAGAAGCTGCTCTCAAGATTTCACGCGAGAGGAGGCTGCGCACAATTAAGCGTTGTTGATAGTCGGGCGTTGGGCATGACGCGGGAAACGAAACGAGCGCTCGACGAGTGCCTCTGCATAACGACTCGGCGAAAACTCATGAATGCTGTCGCGATGTACTTTAAATGCGATTTGCAAGCAGCCGACAAAGATTCTCTCTACGCAGTGCTCTCGGCAAAGGCCAACCGGTTTAGCGTGTTTGCGTGTTATCGTGTGAAGCTGTCCGGCGGCGCCGACCTGCTGCGCCAGTACGACGCGTTGGTGGATCGGTGTTTCCACGAACCATTGCGGCACGAAAGAGAGAAGCAGCAGGCGCAATCTGATAGTGGCGGCTCAACGCACTTGGTTGCATCATCCTTCGGCACATTGAAAGGCTTTTTGTTTGCGTGTGGCGTTCTCTTCATTGGCGCCTTCAGCCGCTGGTTCCTCGATCAGAATTCGCCTTTTCTCGCAGGTGAACATGAATACGAGCATGAGGGTCGCGGCGTGGAGGGACGAGCCGAAACACAAGCGGGTCGCGAAGAAGAAGCAAATGGACCCACTGCTGCTGCTGCCCCCGTTGGTGCTTCTGCGACTGCTTCCACCGGCGAACACGCGCACCAGACGAGCAATTCGGCAGCAGCGCATGCTATAAGCCGAGATCGCTCTGCTTCGGAAAGCGGGTCGTCGATCGCACACCCCCGACTAGTCCGAAGTGAACTCGTCCGCTTTCAACATCGTATGACAATCCGATCGATTCAATATCAATTGGTGCCTTCGCTTGCTTATTAAATGGTGAACGATTCTACCGAATCGGAATCAACTACGACGTAGTATTCTTTCAAGAAATCTTAGTGTTTGGCCATCTCGACCAGTGGTGCGACAACACACTTTGCGAACAGCGGCTCATAGATCGCACCAATATCGATGCCGCTGGGCGTGAGCATGAAGAGCTCGATTCGCACCTGTGCGTGAAACTTCTCGGCCAGTGTCGTCACATGGCGCTGCCACTTGATGTCGGTCGCACCTCGAGAACCGTCCTCGCCCACTTTGTAGCTCCCGTAGAGCACGCCTGCACTATCATTTCGTCCAGGTACGACGCGAATCCGCGTGCGAGAACGGGGCAAAACCACAACTCACCGATCTCACGGAACTGCTTACACAGCAACGGGATTCGCTTTGCCGCATTTTCCCAGGATTCCGGCAACTCGAAGGGCCTGTAGTTCGATGAGATTGTTTGAAAAAATCGTTGACAGACTTTGTCCGGAGGCTGTGGTGCGCCGAGGGCTCCAATGGTGGTGTCGACCGACTTCACGGATTCGATGGATTCTGCAAGCTTGGAGTACATCTTGAGGGCAGCTGGAAGCTGCTGCATCCCGAACTTGTTGGTCATGCCCTGCTGAGCGACGGCTGCTGCGAGCATCAGCATTAGCTCAAGCACGATAAGCAGCGCATAGCAGGACTGCATGTTGTGCACAAATGCTGCAATGACCCCAAGAGAAGCTGCAAAATGGAGCGCGAGGTTACAACGCAGCAACGCTTGCTTTAGAACCACCCTTTTTGCGACGCAAACCGTCCGTTACGAAGGCTAATTAATTCCTTTCGTCCCTTTACCCCCAACACGCTCTTCATTCGCTGGAAGAGGCGCCTAGCAGTGTTGGATTAGACGCAACGACGGCACGTTGAGGATTTCGCGATGAGAGCGCGGCGCGGGGTTCTGGTAGTGATCTGGCACATTCTCGTCACTGTGTTGCTCGTTCGAGGCGATGCCCCAACTTTGGATGAGCCTCCCATCTTTGCGGGGTGCCAAGAGAAGCCTCCGTCGAGTTTCCCAGCCTACCACCAATCACTGGACTTTGTGGCGATGCTGCGGGGCTACAGCGAGTTCAAGACTCTCTTCACGCGACCGAGAGTCGAGCACAACCTCGACGCCAGCAGCTTCCAGACGCTTTCTTCGAAATTCCAGCAGCTCATCAACATACGCACGAACGCCGAATCCTGGCCTGATGGGTATGATGCACCTGGCTGTCGAAAATGTTTTCCAAGCCAGTTGACTAGTGGCATGACGTACGCGGGGCTCTTGGTCCAACTGGAAGTGTACACATGCAGCAGCCTGCGAACCCGGATGGGCCGCGCCGTCGCCGACTTTTATGCGTGCGCACTGCAGACTGCGGCCGATGCGCGTTCAGTGCGCCAAATATACGCAGCAGAGTGAAGCACCTCAACTTTCTGCACCGCAAGCGCGTGGGGTTGGTTGGCGGTCGCGCGATGCTCGCCACCTACGACGAGCTGTTCGACCGCTGCGTCATGAACCCACTGGACGAGACCATCGAGCAGTTCGCAAAGCCACCGGAAAACCCGGAGCCAAGCCCATCGTTGTCTCAAGCCAGTAACCCGCCACAGGAGGATACACACGCAATTGTCACGAGTCCCGAATTTGTGTGGTGGACACTGCTGTGGGCGGTGGTTTACGCCGTCCCTGCAGGTCTCTTTACCGCGCTGTTCATGCACATGGAGCGCCACATTCGACGCCAGAACCCTCGCTGGCGACCGCTTTTGCGACGCCGCCGCGATTCCGACGAGACGCCGAGCGACGACACTTCTCCAACCCCATTGCTGCAGCAACCGCGAGTGGCGTCGGAGCTCATGGATGACACGATTGCCGCTCTCGTGACCAGCACCATTGCGCCGCGACGGGGAAGCGCTGACCTCGCCGCGTCAGTGAGCCATCCGACTAAACAGGAACGCGAAGCAGAACCGCCAGGACGATGCAACAAAGCCCGACTTTTATAAAAAAATAAAGTGCCACATTTTCACTACAAAGGTACCACATGAAGCATATCTTTCGCTCTGTTTTTCCATCAAATTAAAGAGTATATCGTACTTTACCAGCAGCAGCCGTACTTAACGACCATATCTCGTTGTTGTAACACTTGGAAAAGCAGCAAGAGCATGGACATCCTCGAAGCGCGAGAAGCGCAGCTCCACGAACAGCTCTTTGGGGCGCGTGCGGCCGCCGCCGCCGGCGCGTCCGGCAGTGACACGATCACCGACAGGATCCAGGCACTGAACGCGCGCGTGGACCACCTATATGGGGCCGTCGCGGGCTTCTCCAAGCTGAGCGAAATGCGTGCGTAGCCCCCTGCGCTTGCTATCTGCGTTTTTTTTGTGTGTAGACCCTACCATTGCCTGGGCTAAGCGAGCTACGATGTCGGGGTATGTGTTGCATGCAGACAACGCCGCGCAGTCGGAGCTGGAGATGCAGCCGTCGAGCACCTTCGGCTCCAACGCGTCCAAGAGCGGGGGCGAGATGAAGCGCGCCGTGATCCTGAGCTCGGACGACCGCGTCGACGCCGTTGTGACCGAGTTCCGCAAGCTCAAGGAGATGCAGGCGGTGCTGGCGCAGCTGGAGCAGCTACACAACCGGCATCCGGTCGACCAGCGGCAGCTGGAGGCGCTGGAGAACCAGACTGACCTGCGCTCGCAGCGCGCATTGGCGCTGCACGCGCGCGTGGAGCGCGTTCTGGCGATCTACCAAGAGATGATATCCTTTTCTGCCAGCATGTGGTTGGGTTTGCTTGCGCGCGATGATATGTTGCACCCATTTGCGTCCTTAACTCGCGTCGACGTCGCTGCTGTTTGCGTAATTTGTGGTTTTTGTTGTTGTCGTGTGCACATCCAGATCCTGTCGGCAAAGTGCGTCGAGTGCAGCGCGCTGCTGGACCACCTCGTACCGTAACCCGCCAGCGTAACCCCAGAAAATCCACACGTTGCGTACCCACGCCCTGATTTTTTTGCTCCGTCAGACAGCGAAACGGCCGTCTAAATCTCAAAACACGGTGCTCTCTCGATGCTGTTGCCCCTTGCCTCCTTCCGCCATCCCACCGCAAAGCGAGTGCTTTCCACTTTACTCTACCTTGTTCCGGAAAACAGCCGGCAGGATTAGTTGCAAGGGCGCGCCGAGGGGAGCCACTTTGCGACCCACCACGAATGGCGCATTCGGCGGCGGCTCAGGCGCGGCGGCGCCGCGTGCGCGTGCAGGTGCGGCAGGCGACGGGCGCGCTCTTCGTGGCCGTGCTCTGCGTCGCGGGCATGGCGGCGCTGTACGCGCGCGGCGTCACGGCGCCGCCCCACGCACATGCGCGGACGCTCGCCGACAACGCGACCGCGGCTGACGATGACGACGACGAGAGCTGCGTGGACCTGCAGGACTGGGAACTCAACGGCGGCATCGTCGTGTATATCTGCGCGCTGCTGTACCTGTTCGTGGCGCTCGCGATCATCTGCGACGACTACTTTGTGTGCGCGCTCGAGAAGATCACCGAGGCCATGGGGCTGTCGCAGGACGTGGCGGGCGCGACGTTCATGGCCGCGGGCTCGTCGGCGCCCGAGCTCTTCGTGTCGCTCGCCGACAACGTGTTCAAGAAGCCCGAGGAGAGCCTCGGCATCGGCACGATCGTGGGCTCGGCGATCTTCAACATCTTGATCATCATCGCACTCTCGGCGCTGCTCGCAGGTCAGGTGCTCGTGCTCGACTGGCGCCCGCTGCTGCGCGACTCGCTCTGGTACAGCTGGGCGATCGTCGTGCTCACGTACTCGGTCTGGGATGGACACGTCGACGTGTACGAGTCGGCGGCGCTTTTCGGCTCGTACGCGTGCTACATCGCGTACATGAGTCAGAACGAGCGCGTCGTGGCGGCGTGCTGCAAGCGCCCGGACGAGGTCGTGTTTAGCGACGACGACAAGGCGCAGGACGCCGACAACGAACCGCTCGAGGCAGCACCCGCAAAGGAAGCCGAGCAAGAGGCCGCCGCAGTGCAGGCCGCCGCGCAGATCGCGCGATCCAACAGCAAGGACGGGCGCTCTCAGCAGCAGCGGCCGTGGACCATCGACGTCGAGCGCGTGCAGAGCCGCTTGAACGCGTTGTCGTCGAGCCGCAAGCTGAGCGAGTCGTCGTCTTCGCGCAGACTCGCGCGATCGCGCTCCTCGTCGGCGCAGGGCGAGAGCGGCGGCGACTTGCGCGCGCGCTTTGCCGAGCAGTCCAAGAACCCGCTCTACCAGTCCAAGTACCGCATGTTCCAGTACCACCCGGGCCTCTCGCGCCAGCACACGCAGGGCTCCCTCGACGCCGGCGCTGCCGCCGATGCGGCGATGAAGAAACCGACGGGTCCAGCAGCTGTGGACGGCGACGCCGTGGCGCACGTCGAGGTGGTCTTGCCGAACGTCGAGCGCATGACAGTGGAGCACGGCGACGAGCCGCTCGGCGGCTACTTCGACGAGCTGTTCGACGTGCCCGAGACGCTGCCGGGCAAGCTCTGGTTCGCGTTCACGCGGCCGATCGTGGTCGTCGCGCGGCTGACGATCCCGGACTGCCGGTACCCGCAGTTCTCGGGGACGTGTGGCTTCACGGCGACGTTTGGTGTGGCGATCGTGTGGATCGCGTTCCTGTCGCACTACACGGTCGTGTGGGCGACCAAGTTCGGGTGCATCGCGGGCATCCCGTCGGCTCTCATGGGGCTCACGATCATCGCCGCAGGCACGTCGATTCCGGACGCGCTGAGCTCGATTCTCGTGGCGCGCGACGGCCACGGCGACATGGCGGTCTCCAACGCGCTTGGCAGCAACGTGTTCGACATCTTGCTTGGGCTCGGCCTGCCGTTCTTCCTCTCGAACCTCGTGTACAAGGAGCCCGTGGCCGTCGCGGGTGACGACCTCGAGCTCTCGATCTTCATCCTATTCGGCATCCTGCTCACGCTCGTGGTGCTGCTCATCTGGAGCCGCTGGCGCCTGCGCCCGCGCGTCGGAGCCTTCCTGCTGTCGCTCTACATCGTGTACGTCGTCGTCTCGTACCTGCGCGGCCTCGGCACGATCTAAGGACGCACGCAGGGCGCTTGTGCTGAGCGAGAGAGAGAGAGAGTCCTCTGTGCTGTGGCGATCCTGTTGACGCGGATGGATAATCAATGGGGCCGTGGGAGCGAAGTTCAACCATGTGTTGCGTCGTAACGTCGAGTGCTAGCGAGTTCAATTCTATTGATTTATAAAAATGGACAAAACGGGCAAGTGTGTGAGTTTCGCCCAAAAGCCGGATCGTGTTTGGTCCCCTATGCATTGTATCACGGGAGTTAATAAGAGGGAATGGCGCGAACCCAGATGATGGGCGCTCGGCGCTTCTTGGGGCGCATCTCTGCGCACCAGTCCCCCATGGCGCCGCTCCACGCCAAGCGCGGCCGCCCCGAGACCGCGTCCGACGACCCGGCGCTCGCCGCAAGCAGCGCTTCCGCGCGCGGAAGCGCGTACGTGCCCTCTCTCTCTCCTCTCTTTTGCTTCTCGGGTTCGTCTCACGCCGTGCGTGGTTGTTGCGCACGCAGAACGATATCGAGCAGATGAAGACCCACGTGGCGCTGCTCGAAGCGGCGTACAACGAGCTGTACGCGGCCAAAGTGGCGGGCTCGCCGTCGTCCGTCGTCACACTCTCGCAGCCTTCGAGCGCGCTACACGACCAGTACGAGCGCTCGAAGCAGGAGGGCGAGGCGCTGCGACAGTAGATCGCGGCCATGCGCCAGCGCATCGACGGGTTCGAGCGCTTCGTCGCTAACATCGACGGCTTCTTCATCCGCCTCAGCGCGCAGCTGCCGCCGCGCGTGCTGCTCTCGGAGGACACAGCGCAGCGCATCGTCGCCGCGTGCTACCTCAACATTGTCCACCGCAAATGGACGGGCACGTGCATGAGCACCGGCGCGCCCGTGCTCGGCTGGCGCGACAAGCGGTTCGTGGACGGCTCGACGCTGCACTTCGCGCTCACCAAGCACTTTGATGGCGGCGCGGGCATCGAGCAGTTTGTGGCCAACACGTGGGACGTGCTGACGTCCGAGCGCCTCGAGTTCGTGTGCGCCGTGCAGAAGACCATGCTCGGCGCCAAGATGCTGCAGGTGCTGACCGACGACATGGTGCTGCTGCAGCGCCGCGTGTTCCACGCGCACCTGCGCACCGTGTCGTGCATCAACATGCTCGCGTTCCGCGTGCGCACGCCGCGGGGCTACGTCGTCGGCTACAAGAGCGTGCGGCTGCCCCGCGTGGAGGCCGACCCGAGCGCGTTCGTGTACGACGCCGAGCAATGCGCGATGCTCGGCCGCGACGCCGCCGAGCTCCAGCACGTGTGGGTCGAGACGTTCCAGTGCTGGGTGTTCGACGAGGACGACGTCGCATTCTCGGACGAGGAGATCTCGCACTTCATCGAGTCCGAGCCCGCCGAGGATAGCGGTGCCGACAACGCGTCGCCGCTGCTGCTGCTCGAGAAGACGCCCGGACTGACCGTCGTCATGGGCGGCACGACGCGCAATCGCGACGCCACGTACATCAGCTTCTTCCTCGTCGAGGTCGTGTCGTGCATCATCCGGTGAGAGAACAAGGTCGCGGCCTCACATCTGACCTTCTTGGAGCGCTCGCAGCAAGACGAAGCAACACGTTAAAGCACAGAAATCGCGTTCATTTAAGCGGCAGCAACGCAGAAGGAGCGTCAAGAGAACATGAGCGCGTTCGCCTGCTCTCGACAGCTACTGCTCCTAGATGCTTCTACTGCCAAGGGAGAACAAGAGTCTGCTGTTGTGCTCGCGTCCAAGGCGCTGCTCGGTTCCGGATTGTCTTCGCCTCGCAGGATGAAGTTGGGGCCGATGACCTCGCGCTCCCACTTGAGTGACAGCAACAGCACCTCGACGGACCAAAACCGGCTACTCGTGCCATGCGCGGGCACGGCGCCGACGAACGCGCCGTTGACGTTCTCGTTGTTCGCGCCGTGCTCGTGCCAGATGCACCAGCTGAACTTGTCGAGCCAGACCTTGCGGTCCGTGATGCCGACGGACGCGAGCACGCCCCTCTCGTCGCGCTCGTGGAGCCGCTCGGGGTCGAGGCCGTAGAACACCATCATGTAGCCGCTCTCGATCTCGAAGAGCGTGATGAGCAGGATACTGCGCACGAGCACGATGGTGTGCTCCGACTCGGCGGCCTCGTACTCCTGGTAGATCACGACGTTGTTGTCGTCCACGCGCTGCGCGACCTCGCAGTGCATCCGCATGCTCGCCGAGTAGAACGTCTGTAGCTTGTCGGGCGACGCGAGCACGGGCCACGTGCGCGCCGCGATCTCGTGGGTCGTGATGTTCGGGAACACCTTTTGCAGCGAGAACTTGAGCAGGTTGTCGTCGACGCGGCGCTGGTCGGCCCAGCCGCACACGGCGCCGCCCGTGGAGCTGTAGTTCTCGCCCTCGGAGAATGTCACGATCTTGGCGTACACCTCGCGACCGATGTCGTAGCACTCGTCCACCGTGAGCGGGCGCTGCATGCGGATCGGGCACCGCGCGCGGAAGTCCCGCAGCACGCGCGCGCGGCGCTGGACGTCGTCGTACACCGCGCGCTCCGAATCCACGAGCAGCTGCACGCGGCACTGGAACTTGGTGTGCAGCTCGCGGAGCGCAAGTAGCGCGCGGTGCTCTTTGGCGAGTTTGTCGTGCGCCGCTGCGAGCTGCTGCAGCCGGCGGCGAGAGTCACTCGCGGCGCTGCAGTCGATCCACGCGTCGTCGTCGTCGTCGCCGCTCTGCTTGAGCGCTCGCACCTGCCGCTTGTAGCTCGTCTCGAGCGTCGTGACCTCGGCGCGCAACAGCTCCAGCGCGCCCTGCAGACACAAAGAGAGAGTCACAGACACAGAGCACAGGTGAGCGAGGGAACCGCGTCCATCCATCCGTGGAAGGCGACGTACGAGCTTGCGGTAATAGGACTTTTGCGCGTTCACGCGGTTCTGCTCGCGACGGCGCGCGGGGTCGCGGTACGCGGCCTTCGGTTTGGACGGCGCCGTCGCGGAGGAGGGCGCTGCTGCTGTCTGCATGGGGCGCGTGAATGCCGCGCACCAAGAGCGGAAATGGCTCTTGGGCTGCAGCGCGCCGAGATAATCGCGCTTGCTGAGAACCCAAAGTACGACAAGCGCTACCTCTGGAAACGAATATCTGGTTAGCATGCGGTACCAGCATGGACGGGTGGAAGAGCGCGTGTAGCGGAGGGAACCTGTCATAGTTGATACTTTAGTTGAACTGTGCTCTGCTCGACCATTGTAGCGACACCATATGAAGAGGGATAGAAAAGAAGAAAAAAAAAACCCAAAAAACGGGCGAAATGCACCGTCTCGTGCGACTTGCCCAGTGTTAACTGCACAAAAAGGGGCTCGTGGCTCGTGTTGCCATTTTGGTTTCTTACCATGATTTCTGAGATTTCTATTATTAGAGAAAAGATTGCTGCAGCCCGAATTGGGGTCGGAGCAATCTACCAATACTGAAAATAGTGGGCAGCAAAAGCACGCGCGCGTTATGAGAGCCTTGCGCGCGATTAATCACCGCACGGGCTTCAATTCTATCGTCTGTAGCTTCCCTGAAGCAATTCCGAGGTCATGGTGCGGTGACATCAATGCACGCGGCCATTTCATTTCATTTTTTTTTAAAAGAAGAAGAAAACAACTGTATCCCTTTTTCCTCGTAAAGTTGCCTATTTAGCAAATCGCAAGCGAGAGTTTCCGGTTTTTGCGTCGAATTGACGAGGATGGCGTTCAGTTCGGCCGATTTTTTTTCTCGTCACGGTGTCTGTACAGTGACCAGTGTACAATGTCCACCCACACCTGTTGACAGAATGCGGACTGCACCGTGTGACAGGCTGCCGATCAAATCTCCGAACCCGATCTGCTTTGCGATCTGCTCCTTGCGTGGAGCTCCCTCCCTGCAAGCAGGCGCGCTGGAGCAGCTCTCTCCTGTCTCCAAACCTGCCAGCAGGTGCCAATCGTTGACGCTGAGCTGGGTGGGGCCTGGCGACGGTCGTGACGTCCGCTCGACAGTCGATCGTAGCTGTCGCCGGCAGGTTATCGAGCGTGCATGTGACGATCGATGTCTCTCTCGTGCTCGTGGACGGACAGACCACGGTCTCGATGGAGGATCCCACCCTCCTGTTGCGAGCCGTCCTCAGTATCCGTCGACATCGCAACCAAGATACCTGTTTTTGCCTTGTGTAGGGGCGATATTGGAGACAAAGCCTAGTTACAGCAGCTGAAAATGATCTCAGTAATCTTCAACATCGATCCGGGCGGTGTATTTGTGTATTTTTGATCGCACCCAGATGGTGGAAAGGGCCAATCAATGCCAAGATGCTGACTTGTGAGACCCAATCAAAACGCAAATCGACACGCACACATTCGCTTTATTTAGTTGCTGAGTATTCTAGAGTTGAGATATCGCTGCCTAAATCCCGCCGCTCTCGGTTCTGTTTGGCGAACGCACGACTGCTGCTTGCGCTCTTGGAAGGAGCCTTTGGACGTTCATCAAGTTTGTTTGGCGCTTTCTGTGACAGCGACGCATTTTCCCAGTTGCTACCGCTTCAATAAGAGTGCGCTCCGTGATCTTATGTTCGTGTCTGTTTGTGTTTTCTTTTACTGTGCGTGAAGCTGCAATCCTGTGGTGTGCGAGTATGTCTACGGCGAGTGACCGCGGCGCGAGCATCAGAATGGCGGGGAATCTGTGTTCTCAGTACGTCCCCGTCGCGAGTCGATAGAGTAGACGGTGGTGGCACCCACGGGACGCTGACAGCCAGC
Source organism: Globisporangium solare (assembly GCA_023335675.1). Classification (NCBI taxonomy): domain Eukaryota; phylum Oomycota; class Peronosporomycetes; order Pythiales; family Pythiaceae; genus Globisporangium; species Globisporangium solare. The sequence goes on along the minus strand of JAADVP010000387.1, from coordinate 3,925 downwards.
TGCACGCTTGAATCTCTTTGCCAGGACCGTCAGCGATCTGCGCTCGCCAACTGAATCGTAGAGCGTCGCGATGCTTCCTGCCTTCTTGTCTGCCACTGCAGCCACGCCACACACTGTCTTGAGCGTCTTCTCGCGTCACGTCACCTTGGGCGATGGCGAGTCGCTCGGCCATACCCACCAGAGAGCTTCAATCTGCAGCGCTGACGGACGGACGTCGATAAACTCGTCCACATTGGAGCACAACTCGCGACCGGTAGCGTGCTGGAGCCACGCTTCTTGCACGTAGCACTGGAAGTTTATGTGCACGTCGAGCAGCTCTTGCAGCACGAGGCGTTCCTGCTCTAGTTCTCGGTACGGCACTCGGAGTTCCTCGAGGCGGGCGCGATAGCTGGCCAGAGCCTCACTTGTAGCGGCGGGTATGCTGCTGCCGCTGCTGAACATGGCGCACAGCGTGTTCAAGTCGTGAGAGACTGCGCTCTGGTCCTTTCTCCTGGCCTCGAGAATCTTTTCCAGGGACGCGACTTCGGTGCGCAGCGCCTCGAGTGTCCTCTGTGAAACGACACACACACACTCACACTCAGAGCTCTCGTCCACACAACCGCGCAGGCGAAGGCAAAGCAAGCAACGTACGAGCTTTCGGTAGTAGGAGTTCTGCGCATTCACGCGGTTCTGCGCTCGGCGGCGCTCGATGTTCTTGTGCGTGGCCTTCGCGGCGCGCTGCAGGCTGCCGGGCGTCGCGGCGCTGGGCATGTGCAGGTTCGGGATCATGGCGCAAATGCACAAGTGAGCGAGGTACCGGAACGCGCACGTCCACTCGTGCGTCACCCGCCCGCTCGTACTGTAAATGTGCGTCGGGGGGGTTTCGACAAGTCCCAAGGCCAAAAGCGCGTGCGGGGATCAGGACCGCGTTTGCTTGCGTCTCTCTATGGAAGCGGCGGCTGACGACTACAAACTCAGTGTACACTCAGCGTTGCACATGATGCGCTCGTTGACGCGACGGTCGCCAGCCCGCAGTAAAAGCGCGGCCGACGCGCCAGCTGCTCCGCCGGACGCACTAGAGCCACACACTCGCACATGCAATTGCCCAGTGCGTGTGTGCTTCCATACGGTGCGATACCAATTTGTGCTTGCACTCGCGGCTGCGACATGACTGGTGCCACGAACAACAGCGGAGAGGGAGATGCGCGCACGGGATGACGGACGCTCTTGTTGAAGGCCCACACATGCGCGCGAAAGTGTCAACGACGCTCAACGTTGGCCGCCGCACCTTCGACGCCACCCTCCGAGTATGGCGGAGAACCCTCCTTCTTCTGGAGACAACATGACGCCTCGCGACGATCCTGCGTCCACAACTATGCAGCAATCGAGACTTACCGACACCTGTTCTGGGAATGTCCCTTGAGCTACAACCTGTGGTCCATCGTTCTACAGCAATGGTGTCCTATCCTCCAACACCCAGTCGCGCGGCACCGCGTCCTCTTTGGTCTCAACCTCCCACTCCGGCCTCGATGGAAACAGCACACCCACGGGCTCCTGATAGTATGGAATATCACACGCAGCACCGTCTTCTCTCTTCTCTGGCACAATCGGAACCACCGCAAGCACCAACAAGCACCACCTCCGGACCCAAGATCACAATGCCACACGGTCGCTTACTGCCTCTGTCTCCACATCCGACACACACTCAACCACGCAATGGCTGAAGACCCTGCGCTCCTCCAAACGCTCATCAGCCTCGACAGCGCCTCTCTCGACCTATCTCGGCACTAGATACTTCGCTTGATACATTTATCAGAGTAGCTGGACTGCACCTTCGGGCAGAAGAAAAAGTCCAGCCTAACTTGTCATAAGAACGGTTATCTTCGTTTCCCCCAACGACGCTCAACGTTGCGTGAGCAAGCCCGCAGCGCTGTGCGTTCAGTTGTTAACGAACGCGCCATCTTTCGGCACTTGTGGCAGCGCAAGTGCGCGCGCACGAAAGACTGCAAGTGCAGGAGTGACGCGCACTGCAAACGTCCAGATTCGCGACTGTCCCGAGTGCAGCGATGCAAATCAGCGGCACCACCGATTGATTGCTTAGTCGCCCACTGCAGCCAGTCACTGAGAGCCGTCCACGCGTGTCTGTACTGTACCGTATTGCTCGTTTCAGTTTCGACGAATGCCTCGCGCTTGATTGCTTATGGGTATGCTGCATGGAGGCTTGCAGAGGATACTTTGCTGTATGCTTTGCATAAATCGGTTTCGCCAGAAAGGGCGCGGATGGTCTGATTATGGAACGCTGCCTCCTTTTGTGTGTGGGCGTTACCACAGCGCGCGGGAGGCGCGTGTAAGCATTCTGGAGATGACGCGCCGCCTCGCCTGGATACTCGATGCGCGTCAAAATAAGATTTAGTAGACAGACTGACTCTCTTGCTTCCGCTCTGAAGCCATGTGGGCGGTTTGACCCAGCGGATCACGTTTGACCCGTTTCTTTGACCCACTCACGTGGCGCAAGTGACGTCACATAACACAAACCACATACTGTTTGCGCTTTAATTCTTATCAATAATTCGCGTCGCTTTTTTTTATTGACAGTGAATTCGTGTTGTTTTTCCTGCGTGCGCTGGAAAATATCCGGGGAATAGCCTTTTTTCTCTCGGCAGCAAGAGCAAAAATAACAAAAAAATAAACACAGCCACCCAGCTTCTTTTCTTTTCTTTGTTTCAGAAAAGCAGGTAATCTTGTGATGTGTCCCCGCTTGCCGCGGAGCTGCTGCTTGGGTCCGTGTCGTCGATGGAGAACGTCAAGCGCGAGCACGCGACGGCCTGGTCCCACCGCACAATCATCGAAACGACCTCGATGAGGAAGAAGCTGACGTAGTGCAGGTCCTTGTTGTTCAGGCGCCCGCCAAAGTCCACGTTCACCTTCGAGGGCTCTAAATAGAATGGCGCGTCGCCGATGCTGGCGGCGAAGCCCGCAAGGTCGTCGTCCACGTCGTCCGGGCTGATGTCGTTCGGGACCTCTTCGAAGATGAACCACTGCATCATGTCGACCCACGACACGTCCGGCATCTTGGCAGGCACGTCGCGCGCCGACGCGTCTCGGCGCTCGTTCATGTAGCTCTCAATGTCAATGTACATCGTCGGCGGCGAGTGGTCGGCCTGGTTCGCGGCCGTCGGCTGATTAATCGCCTTGTACGCGACTACGTAGCCCTTTTCGATGCGAAGGCGGAACATGAGCATGTTGACGCACGTCACTTTCTGTAGCTGCGGGTGGTGGACACATCGCTGCGTGATGATCACATCATCATTGATCACCTGGAGCGTCTTGACTCCGATGGTCGTGCGCTGGATCGTGTGCTTATGCTCGTCCGTAGTCACGATGTCCCAGGTTTTCCGCATCATCTGCTCCATCGACAGATACTTGAACGATTTCTTGAGCGAGAATTGCATCGTCGTACCGTCCACAAAGCGCTCATCCCGCCATCCCAGGATCTGCGCGCCCGTGCTGATGCGCTTCCCTTTATACTGTGGATGGAAGATTTGCTGATAGCACTCCTGGATGATCTTGTACACCGTCTCCTCACTTAGTTTCGGGAACGGGTCCGGTTGGTCGCGAAGCAGCGCCATGTCGCCTGGAGGCGACGCGATCTCGCTTAAATAGCTATCCATGGCCGACGAGAAGCGGTCAAAGTCGCCGATACGCTCCTTCATCGTGGCGATCTGCGAGCGAAGCATCTGGAGCTCCTCGCGCGCCTGCGTGTACTTTTCTTGGATCGAGAGATCGCTGGCGGCGTCCTGCGCTACCGCCGGCGCGGGCTTGGCCATTTTCGCGATGTAGAGCTGCTCGTACTTGGCCTCGAGTTGCCGCACCTCCTCCTTCATGGAATCGACGTCGTTCTATAAGACAGCAGCACCACGAGAGAAGCCGCGAGGGACAGTAAGTT
>JAADVP010000386.1:0-23434 GCA_023335675.1 Globisporangium solare | reverse complement strand
TGGCCAGCGCTCTCTCCTGATTTGAATCCTATTGGAAACCTATGGGGGATCGTGGCACGTCGTGTTTACAAGAATGCCCGCCAGTATTCGTCAGTTGACGAGCTGAAAACTGCGATTTTAGCTGTTTGGGATGAGATTTCGGTTGACCTTCTTGTCAAGCTCACCAGGTCAATGTATGGCAGATGTCTTGCAGTTGTAAGAGGCAAAGGCAACAAGGTAGCATACTAGGACACTCTGTTGAACCTTTAAGCGCAACAATCCAGTCGTAAACGCCCCCAAATTGCTCTGTTTTCATCTGTCCTTATGTTTATGTCTGCCTCTTTAAATTTATAATGTTTTTCTTGTGGACTTTAAGAAGTCCAATGGAGCTGAAATTGACACACAAGATTGTCCCTGTAGCATTCTACAACATAACAAAAATCAGCTTCGCAGAGTAAAAATTCTAGAAAAAATCCAATATCTCGAGGAAAAAACTGGTGTCCTTAAGATTATGGCGCGCACCTTATTATTAAATGCAAGAGAGGGTTCAGTATTGCAGGTCGACATTGTACCCCCACTTAAGTTAATGCCCAGCAAGCGCGTGGTGGTGGTCGAGATGCGCTTGGATCGCGTTGAGTTGGTGGAAAAACGCGCGCAGCTCGTCGTGGTTCATCTCCAGATTGACCTTCTCGTCTCGTTGGCGACCCGCTGTGTCTGCAGCCGCTGCAGCCAGCTCCAGCTGGAACAGGGCCGTCGGCGTCGTGTGGCCGCGATGCTTGCTTTGACCCATTTCCAGGTGCAATTGCCACTTTGTAGCGCGCAACACGGGCAATTTGGCGACATCCATGGCGTGGCTCCCATCAGCGAACGGCTCGCTGCCAACCAGCGCCTTGCCCTTCTTGCGCCACGCCCTCTCGAGTATCGCGACGACATCCGCGTCCACTGTCAGCAGCGCGCACCGGTCCACTTTGCCGAAGCGCGCGGCGTCCAGGAACACATCTCGCACGAGCGCCACCATGGCGTCGATGTCGTCTTGGGAGAACGACAGCATCTCCTGCAGCTGCTGCGTCTCTTGCGCGGAGAACACCTCGGCGGTCTGTCGTGCAGCAGCAGCAGCACACACACATACGCTGTTAGTGCGCGTCGCTCCCTTCCTCTTGTCGTGTGCAGCGTTTGCAGCGCATACCTTTGCCGTGAGCTTGTCCAGGATGTGCGTGAGCACGTGCGGGAGCCAGTCGCGCGCCACGCGGTTGAGGATGTTTGCTGACGCAGCGCTGCAGTACACACACACGCACACAGCACACGTCAGGGGAGGCGCGCTCGGTGGGCTTATCGCGCATGCAGGTGCACGCAACGAGCGCTCTGTGTGCGCACGCACGCACGCAGTCATGATGCTCTGCTTTCTCTCTCGCTTGCTGGTCTTTGCTGTTCTGCTTCTCTGCGTTTTGAAGATCATGGAAACCCTCTTTAAAGCCTCTTGTCGTTTGATACCCTCTAATTAATACCTTCCTATAATTATCATAGTACTTTAACGCGCCAGAAAGAAGGCCTTTCAAAGTGAGTACGTGTGCAGAAGTCAGATGCCATTTGCTGGTCACAATAAAAACCTCTATAAAAATGTTACGACCTGCTCATACAACGTAAAACTGCATCACGCACTACAAGAAGTGCTGACCATCCGGCCACCTCTGCAATTGCGTGACGCTTCCAGGAGCAGCTACTGAAAAAGATCGCACTAAATTTGCTTGCCGCCAAATCAGAAGCCACAAGCTCATGGGCAACTCGGTGGCGCGCGTGAACGGCCAGGCGTACAAGATCCTCGGCACGCTGGGCGAGGGCGGCTCCGCCACTGCCTACGAGGTGCGCCGCGACAAACGCAACCTGGCGCTCAAGTGGGTGCGCGGCGTCTCCGAGCCCGACGCGCTCGAGCGCCTGCTGCTCGAGATCCAAGTGCACCGGCAGCTCCGGCACCCGCACATCCTGCCGCTCGTCGACGCCCAAGTGCGCTCCTGCAGTGACCACGACGACGAGCAAGCAGCCAGTGCGCGCAGCAGACAGCAGCAGCAGGGCGGGTACACGCATGGAGGTGGTCGCTCGGACCCGCCGGTCCAGGAAGTGCTCATGCTCTTCCCGATCTTCCCGCATGGCTCCCTCCAGACGCTGCTGGAAGACGCGTTCCAGAAAGGTAAGAACTCATTTGCGGACGCATTGTCATCTTTTGTGTGCACTTACCTCACCTTGTTTGCTGTTTGACTCCATCGCGCGCAGAGAACGCGCCGTTCTCCGAGAGCGAATGCCTGCGCTTCTTCTCGAACCTCGTCGACGCGGTCCGCGAGCTCCACGGCCTCGGATTCGCGCATCGTGACCTGAAGCCCGGCAACATCCTGCTCTCGTCGAGCGCCCCCGTGCAGCCTGTTCTCATGGACTTTGGCTCGCTCGCGCCACTGAACACCGTGATTCGGAACGCGAGCGACCACGTCTATCTCTGTGAAGACGCTGAGCGGTTCAGCAGCGCGTCGTATCGTCCACCAGAGCTCTGGGAATCCAACGGCTACGTACCCAACAGCGTCGTCGATGGGCGCACCGATGTGTGGCAGCTCGGCTGCGTCCTGTACGCAATGGCCTTTGGGCCTTACTCACCGTTTGAGCACCCAAGAGAGGGCGTCCAGCATCTCGCCATCTTGAACGGCAACGTGCGCTTCCCTGCGTACAACTTCCGCTTCGACCAGACATTCTCGTCGTCGTTCACGTCGTTTATCAAGTGGATGCTCATCCCGGACATCGCGAGTCGTCCGACGCTCGGTGAGGTGCGTGAGCAGCTCCAGCTATTGCGGAGCAACGAACGCGAGACGACGACGAGCAGCACCACGAGCAGCTACAGCAATGATCACCAGCACCAAGAGTCTACGGTGCCGATGCCTCCACTGACCCAGATCCTCTCGTTTTCCAAACTTGCGAGCGACGAATGGGCGGACTTTGCGGCGTACGAGAAGGTGTCGAAATCGTCGAGCATCTCCATGCACTCGAGCGAGGACTGGGGCGAGTTCACGGGCTTCGAATGCAGCAACTCGACGTCCGTGCTCTCAACGTCCAGGGGCACACTCGTGTGGTCCACGGATTCGATCATAAACCAGGGGGGACCTGGCCACAACCAAGTGCTGCAAAGTACGGCCAGCCACCAGCAGCAACAGCGACAAGGCTCTCGCTGCCATTCTCTTGGCACGTCTATCGTACAGATGGAGCGCGCAGACAAGCGCCTCAGACCACACGAATTGGTACACAACACCGAGTTGCGGCGTGCGCTCTCGACGCGCGGCCGAATGTTGCTGACCCACGCACTCGACGGCCGCTCGGCACCCCACGCCATCCTCACGCCGTGACCACTTCCTCATCTCTCGTCTACATCCAGCAGCTTTCGTGTGCGTTTGGGCATCTGCATCCTGTAGATTCATTAGTTATTCGCTTTTTTACTATCTCTATCTCTCTCTTTCCATTCTTCACAACGAGCAGAGGCAAATGCGTCAGACACGTACGTACTCCTCATAACGGTAACGTGGAATGCACGCATGCGCACCTGTGACGTCCGCCGACTACACTTCGCCGATGCAGGCAAAGTGGAGTATGCGCAATGGCGTGGACTCGCTGACACGCGGGTAAAACTGCTTTAGAACGGCCAGCACCTCTGGAATCGACGCAAACCCGGACTTGTGGAGATCCTGGGCGTCGAGCTCGCACAGCGTTTTGGTCTCGCAGGCCTGAATGTAAAGCACTGCAAATGGGTGGCGCCCTTGAGCGTCATCGCCATCAGCTGCTGTCGTCGCGAGAACCGTCGAGTGGGGGAAAATGGCGCCCAGATCCGAATTCGTGTCGTCGAGCACGTCCGACTCGAGGCGCATCGTGATCGTCTTCTTGCTGTTCAGGATGTCTGGAGCGAGGAATGGGCCGAAATCCAGGCGCGACAGCAGCGTTGTCCTCGATGTCAACGCGTCGACGGCATCGCGAGGAAGACGCAGCTCGTTGGAGCGCGACGCCACGAGCACGTGGTGGAAGAGCTGCAGCTCGCTTTGGAAATGCGGATTGAGCTCGATCCACGGGCGAATGAGGCTTGAGAGAGACACCGTGAGAGAACTGTAGTGCAATGCCTGGGGTCCACGAAGCACTTCGACTCATACCTGAGCTGCTCGATAGCGTGGCTCGCACTCGGGTACGACTCGATGGCTCGCGAGAGCAGCCACGCGACGACCAGCGCTGGCGAGCGCGAGCGTCCAGCCACACTGTGGTGAAAGAAGTCAACGCAATTGGTTCCAATATAGGAAGGCGCGCCAATATGCTCTGGGAACAAAACAAAACAAAGCAAAACAGCACAGCGGTAGCTTACCAGTGCACGAGCACGTTCTTGTCTTCTCGCTCGGCCTGAACACTACGAAGGCGCACGTCTCTATTAGCAGCACAGACTACTGTTGCGACGGGCGCTCCGTTGCAGCAAAGCACACGTACAGGATCGCATCGAGCCTTGCTAGCAGCGCCGGCAATTTGCTAAAGAGATCTTCATCAAGCGCGTCTTCCAGCGGGAACACATCTCGGCGGACGCCAGCGCCGTTGTCTCCTCCAGCGACCACATGTGCTGCTGCGCTCTCGTGCTCCACGCGCTCGTCTTTTGCTCCCAGCAGTGCGAGCGAGAAGCCGATGCGAGCGCGCTGCAGCGCCTCGGCGTTGCGCGCTGCGTCGATGGAGCCGACAAACACGCGGCCGAGGGCGCGCGCGGGCTCGTCGTCCACGAGTTCTTCGATCTCGTACTCCTCGTCTTCGGCCTCTGCGTCCACGTCGGCGCGCATCGCATCGTATTGTTGCCCATATAGCGTCATCGTGCTGCTGAGTGCTCTTCAAATGATTGTGTTGCATCAAGTGAGAGAGGATTTGCGGTAGTGTAACTCTCTAATGTAATAGAAAAATCATTTGGAACAACGATTTTGGACGCATGACCTATTCCATAAGAGCTACAAATGTCAAAATTGATAAACGATGGAGTCAAATCAAAGAATATTTATAGTAGTGTAGGTAGGGGTGGACCAAAACATGCAAAAACTGGTACTGTAGGTGGCCACACAGTACTGTAAAAATAGGCGCCGCATTGCGCTGATCAAACATGCTACATTTGATGGATACATAAAAGTGCTCACTAGATTGAGTTTTAGTTCAAAAAGAAAAAAACATATCGTAGCGAAATGACAAAATATTAATTTTTGACCGCGGCGCCTACGACAGGTTTTACTACACAACAGAGATGCACAAAGAGAGTCGATACCGGTATATCACCGGTACGTTCCCGGGATATTTTGGGTAGTGCAGCGCACGGGCGGGGCAAGCGCAGGGGAACAACAACAAACTTGGGAGGGAGGAGCGCGCCCGTCGACTCCTTACATCCACGCACGCAGCACCACCCGCGTCCGCGTGCGGCTGCGCCGAAAGCCCCTCTCCGCAGCAGCAACAGCGCCTCCGCTCGTGCGCGTCTGTCGGCCTGTGCGCTCGCGGCGACGTCTGTTATAGTAGCGAGCAAGAGCCGCTCGAAAGAATGAGCCAGCGGTACAACGGCAGCGTGGCGCAGCAGCAGCAGGACGCCGAGATGGAGCGGCTGTACGGGCAGATCGGCGACTTGAACGTGGAGCAGAACGACGACGAGCAGTTCGAGCGCCGCGTGCACCACGAGAACGACGTCGAGGGCTCGGACAGCCTGTCGTCGGAGGACGAGTCGAGCGAAGACGACGATGACGAAGACGACGACGACGACAACGACGTCGAGGGTAGCGAGGAGGAGACGAGCTGGATCAACTGGTTCTGCTCGCTGCGCGAGAACGCGTTCCTGTGCGAAGTGGACGAGGACTACATCGAGGACGACTTCAACCTCACGGGGCTCAGCAGCGTCGTGCCCTACTACGACTACGCGCTCGACGTGATCCTGGACATCGAGACACCGCACGACCAGAACCTGACGCAGATCCAGCAGGAGATGATCGAGTCGGCGGCCGAGATGCTCTACGGACTCATCCACGCGCGGTATATTTTGACGACCAAGGGCATGGCCGCGATGCTCGAAAAGTACCAGAGCGTCGACTTTGGCCGCTGCCATCGCGTGTACTGCCAGGGCCAGCCGGTGCTGCCCGTGGGCCAGTCCGACGTGCCGCGCCATACGACCGTGAACGTGTTTTGCCCGAAATGCCGCGACATTTTCTTCCCAAAGTCGCAGCGCGCAGGCCGTACGTCATGACATTGATGATGGTGCGTTTGAGGGAGGGAATGCGTTTGGAGACTCACATGTTGCTCGTCTCTGCTGTACAGAAATCGACGGCGCGTACTTTGGCTCAACGTTCCCGCACGTGTTCCTGATGACGCACTCGCATCTAGTGCCGCCGCCGCCGACCCAGGAGTACGTGCCGCGCGTCTACGGCTACAAGGTGCACAGATCAAGCGAGTACTACACGGGCAAGAAGAAAGCGCCGGCGAGCGCGGCTGCGAGTGCAGCGGGCGGCCGAGGCGACAAAGAGAAGTACCGCAAAGTCCAGAATTTGATTGATCGCTTGAAGGGCCGACCAAACGACGGACAGCAGCTGGAGCAACCGCGATAAGCTCTTTCTTTCTTTCTTTCGAAGAAGAAGAAGAGCGGGGGAGTGTATGTGGATGGTCATGGGAAATGGACTGGAGTCCGCGTGGTTGGTTGGCATGTCTCTCGCGCGGCGCTTATATAGGGGTCCGTTCTCCTTTTTAGGATAAACGACTTTGGAGAAACGTGAGGCAGCCATTTTTTATATTTTGTTGGTGGTCTTTTCGCTTCATGGCCATGGTCTCTGGTGTGCTGCGTGGTTGTGTGTGAGCTCACCAGGTCGATCCGTGGCCAAGAACGCAGGCTTTGACGGCTCACAGTCTCTCGAAGCTGGAGCAAACGGGCGAAAACGGTCTTCACAAAACTCTTTGGCAGTAGTATATTTCTCAAAAACGGCATGTCCCCTGTTATCTCAAGGATGACGAGGTACTTCAGTGACCTTGCGTCAGTCATGGAGCGTACGGGATGATTGCTTCCACGTCGATCTCGAGGCTGCCTTGCGCGGTGTGATAGAATCGCGTCGAGAACAGGAACACCCGATTCGGTCTCACGAGTTGCTGCTCGATCTGAGCCACTGGGACATTCAGCGTGGTCTTTTTGATCGGTATCATGGCCAAAATCTCGTCCATGAGCGACGGCGCTAGCGTCTCGAGGATCCGCTTGGACACTGCTGGCGCGATGTGCTTCAGCATTGTCTCATTCGGCTTTTTCAGCACGTCAAAGATTGGGTTCGCACTAAGTGCTGCTTTCAGCGAAGGCTTGCTGCTGTTCTTCATCGTCTGATTGTCGTCGCCAATCTCAATCTCAATGCGACTCGGTCCATTCTCATCGTCGCCATTGTTCGTGTCCACAGAGAGTGAGACTAGGTGCCCGACAACGCCAATGCGGAGGCTCATGAAGGGCTTTGTCGACAGATCCTTTGTGAACATGGAGACGTTACTACAGATGCAAATCAGCATGACGCACAACGATTGGCAATGAGCGATCGGTAACAAGTCGACAAGTTCTAGGACAGCTGCATGTTCCTACCTCACTGGCACCACTTGGAGGTCGTGCACTAAAGCAAAGGTCTCGGAGTCTGCAGGTATAGTCAGGCGAGTCTCGTATTGCACCATCGACGCGCCTTCGAGCCAACTCTCGCCCGTAGATGGCTTCCGTGTAACTTGCGCTTTCGGCACCAACGAGTCGGCGAAAAGACTATTTGAACGGCACTCGTCGATGCCATAAAACGATCGGACTTCTTCGTTCGCCCGAAGGACTGTGAACGTGCTGCTTCTCGCGTACAGTGCGCCATTCGATAGCCGCTGCTCTGTCGACCCCTCCGTTGACGGCAATGCTGTGTCCAACTGGAGTTTCGTGAGCATGACCGTATCTCCGGCTTGCAAGCTTCGGAACACCTTCGATTGCATGCAATCTTCGAGCACAATGATGAGTTCCGTCGATGAAGTCCCGTCGACAGCTTTCAACCACCGTGACTCGGACGGATATCGAGAGACTGAGATTTCTACGCGACCGACAAACGAGAGCACACCGACGAAGTCGAAATAGAAGGACTCACGCTCTTCCAGGATCTCGTCGCTCCAGTACTTCATGTTCAGCATGGTCGCAAAGTTGCAGTCGAGCCACAGCGGGTCATCTGCCGATGGGCTAGGTAAATTGGCACCGCCGCGCGATGCCATCTCCGCTTTGTCGCTAGGACTCAGGAACACTGGTTTACTCAACAGACCCGTCGTTTCCAGCAACTTCCAGTGTTTAGCTATCAAGACAATAAAAAACAAAGTGAGGAGAACAACTCCGTGTGTGAAATTGACGCTGTGACTTGGCAAACTCACCTGGTACATGGAACACTTCTCCTGGAGCCTCGTGCTCAAAGAAAAACAAATCGGACGCATTTGACGCATCGCCAGCCACGTCGACCGAGACTGAGTACCCTCGAAGCTGGATCAAGTCGCCTTCCTGAATCACGTCAAAGTACTTTGCACACATGGAGCCGAAAAACGCGACCTCAACCGCTGAATCCTTGTCGACTGCGCAGCCACAGCGCCCACAACAATGTTAGTTGGCGCGTTTCTTTCGAGTCCCGCGCACATGATCTGACTCACCGAGCACAATATGGAACACAAACGGGAACGGATTCGCCACGGCCGGGGCGCCAAAGTGCGTGGCTTTGGATTTCACGCGCACCACGCCCGTCATCGGCGGGTACGACCGACGAATGCGAGCGCGCACGCGCTTGTCCATATCGGCGACATCGTCGATCATGTCCCTGATTTCTTTGAGGCTGTAGAGCGCTCGCGTCCCCGGGACAAACAGACCCGGCAAATCGCAGCGAGTGTGCGTTCGCTCTGTCTGTGGATCCAGGACGTAGTGGTCCGACGTGAGTGCGAGATAGCACTCTCTCTTGCCTACGACAGGGAGCAGCTCCGTGTCGCGCTTGCTGGCCGTGGACGCAAAATCGAGGCCGTCGGCGTTCTCGCTCTCCATCAACTGCTGCGCGCTGGCGTTCGGGTACACTAGAATCTTCGAGCTGTGCTGCCCTGGGAGCACCTCCAGCTCTTGCAACAGACACACTATCCGTTTCCTCTGTTTGCTGCTATCGTCGTCCACGCTTTTGCGCGTGACTTTCACGATGCATTGAGATACCTGCTCAAAAATGCCACGCAGATTGTGTCAAAAGACCTTTTTGCACTACGAGCATGCGGTGCAAAGCACGTTCACGTGGTCGCAACGTACCAGTAGAATGTTGTGAGCCGCCAGCTTGTTCGTGCGCACCAAATGGTTCATCTTGGGTGCGAGAACACACTTCGTCTTGAGCCGTCCGTCGCTCAACACCACGTCAAACATGTCGCCCGTGGCCTCACTGGCGCAAAACGCATCGTGCTCCAGGAGAAACTGCTTGAGCGCCGGGTCCAGAAGGTCTGCAGACGCCGCAATAAACGACACAAAGCAATCAGACAGGCGGCCAGAAATGTGGAATGCAGAGGCCACTTGCTTCATGGTCAGGAAACACACACACATACAGCGATGCACGCTCAGCACTTGCAGCGCGACCCCATCCGCCGCGCGAGAGACGACCTCGGCGCGCAGCATGCGGACGCCCTCGGGCGTGAGGAGTGGCGTCTCGCTCTCGGCATCGTGCCTCGTCCGCTTCGCGTCGCCGCCGCCGTCGCCGTCGCTGCCGTCATCCTCTCGGCGTTCCTCCTTGCGCGCCATTTCGGCAAATGGTGGCATTCAAAGTTCGAAACACGGGTTAAGTACGCAATGATAATAAGTACGCGCAGTGCGAACCATATGGGAAGGAAGACGGTGCTATATGGAAAAAAAAGACGTTCAAAAGAGGTACCACTCATTTTGTGGGAGTTGGACTATGTCCAGCCTGCCATCATGGGGAAATCGGCGCGATACAACTCGGCGTCGTCGGTCTTGGGGCAGAACGTGAGCGCAGCAAACACGGCATGGTGCCGAAACGTGCCGACGCGCGCACGCGTGGCTCCTCCACTGTCGTCACCAGATTGCGACGGTAGCGTGTCCTGCTCGTCCTGCTTTTGCTCGTCGTCATCGTCTTCTTCGTCCTTGGTGGTGTGCGAGGAGCTACAACTGTCGCTGCTTGTGCAGCTGGTTGCGTCCATGCGCGGCGCTTTCTGCAGCTGCTGCTCGCGGCCATTGAGGAAGAACGTCACACACTGGTTGGTCATGTCGAGTCCCACGCCGACTGTGTCGCCCGCGCGGAATGGCGCCACGTGCCCGACGACGCGGCCGTTCTGGATGATGGCGCCGGTCGCAGCGTACCCGACGGCGCCTCGCGTCCACACACTAACGGCGTCGCTGAGCGACTCGTGCTGCTCGAAGTGGTGCTGATGCGCAGCTGGCGCGATGCCGACCACGAACGAGTGCGCGTCGCCCATGGCGCGGATCCACACCTCCCAGCAGTGCCGTCCGCTCGTGAAGAAGTGCTGCTTGAACACGCGCGTGAGCTTCACGTTCCACTGCTGCGAGCCTGCAGTGTCGACACACACACACACGTACCACATGCGCAAGATGCAGTGAGTGCATGCAGCAACCTATATATCTGTGTGCATACGTAGCTATCGCACTGCGCGCGTACGGGGATCTCTTGATACGATGCGCAGCATGGTTGCTGCTTGCTGCACTTTCGCCAACTGCCAGAACTTCAGCTTTGCGTCTGAGAACTTGTCGCGTTGGTTATTTTCCAAAGCAACGTTCCATTCGTCCATCAATTGCACGGGTTCATTCATGTGGTCCACGTGCGCGTTGGTTATTTTCGCGCGTTGCCCTTTTTGAAAGCAAGCAACAGCAACATGGCGCGGTTCGTGGTGCGCATGGAGCTCATGCGCCACTGCGTGGGTGAGGGCCGCGCGTCGCAGACGGCGATCGACGTGAGTCGCGTGCTTAGCGACGCGGCGCTTCTACAGGAGCTCGTGGGCGAGCTCTTCTGCCCGTTCATGCAGCGCCAGGTCGACCAGGTCCTCGCGCTACACATGCAAGTCGACGGCAAGGCGTTCGTGGCGCGAGATCGAGAGAGCGGCGATGCAGATCGCAGCAATGGACACGGTCGTGATGGCAAGCAGGACAGCGGAGACGCGAGTGAGATGACTTCATTAGCAATGAGCGGTGACGCAGCGAAGAAGGAGAGAGAGGATGGCGATGTGCACCATTTCACGACGGCGATTGCTGGCGCCATGGCGGGCGCCAATCAGTTGGGTACGTGAAGCGTGACGGTGCTTTCTTTCTATGCTCCTGGCATGTGCGTGTGGCTTGAAAAGCCTCTGATGTATCGTATGCTTGTCCCTCATGCGGTAGCGTATGGCGAAGCCACGATAATCACTCGGACGCAGCAGCGTCCTGCTGCTGTTGTACCTGTGAGCAGTAAGCGCAAGCGGAATGGTACATCCAAACAGACACAGAAAGGAAAACAGCCGTCGCGCGAAAGCGTCTGCCACCGCATTGTTGCAGTCGAAGTTGGCGATCGATGCGTCGAATTGAAGCGGCAAATCGTCCAAGAAGGACAGCGCGTGCTTCTAGGTATGGTGTTGCGCGCACAGGGAACATCATCTACTGTGCGCATGTAAATAATATTCTAAGAATGTGTGCACTTGCATATTGCAGTCGTGGATTGGATCGACCAAGTGGAGAGCATCCTGGCAGCTCGCGAAGCGCTCACAAAGCTCGGAGCAGACGTTGTTGGCGTGTGTTTCGTGGTCGCGACCAACAATAGTCTTTTGGACACACTCAAGAGCGCACAATTGCCGTTCAGCTGCTCCTGGGCACCGTCTTCTGGTGCCGAGATTGTCGTGTCGGGATCAATTCGCAGTGATGGCACACGGCGCGTTACGGTTGAAGACTCGGATACTGCGCTGTACAATGCAAATTGTTGCTGCCATCAGGCGGGACCACGCAAAGCGGATGCATCGAAAAAGAGGCAACGGGATAGTGCAGACGACGCGGCGGCGCCTCCGCCATTGTTGACCTACTGCACGGCCCAGTACCAGGGCAACAACCCAAGTGAAGACCGAAGTGTCAACATCACGAAAGTGAGCGATGAAGGTGCGTGATTCGTGCGATTCGTGTACCACTGCTCTTTGCAAAACCACTGACTCACGGCCTCTCGTGCTGGTAATCACAGGAGTTCGCATCAATGCTGTGTTTGACGGCCACGGAGGTTCCATTGCTGTGGAGTACGTGAAAAGCAGACTTTGTCTCATTGGCATACGACTCAAATACTCTACTCACGCTCTTTACTCCTTGCATGTTCGCTTGCAGGCATCTCCGAAGAACGCTCTGCCAGCACATTCTGTCAAGCGTATCGACTGAAGCATCGATAGAAAAGGTGAGAGAACCTCATTGAGTTTTTTTTGTACTTGGCTCTTCATCTGATGCAATGACTTGTGAACCTTAATTTACACTCACAGGTTGTGGAGCAGCTGAGGCGATCGTTTGCTGCTTGTGACGAAGAGCTCAAGCAGTCCCTGCTGTCCCTGGAACCGGAGACGCGGCTGCTTAAAGGCTACTGCAACACTGGCTCATGCGCCGTCGTAGCTCTCTTTGTCAACTCCGTCCTGTATGTGGCAAACGTTGGCGACTGCGTTGCAGTGATCGGCAAACGTGATCCAGAGTCTGGGAAATACGCCGCAGACCAGCTATCTGTCAACCACAATTGCGCCAATTCCGATGAGATTCGTCTGGTGCTGGAGCGGTCCCGCGATCGTAATGCAATCCGCCTCAGCAAAGATGACCAAGCCAGTGGCACTGGTGGTTTTGGCGTGAAGAGAGTCGCTGGCAGTCTGGCGGTGACGCGCGCGTTTGGAGATTTTTACCTCAAAAGCGGGGAATTGAGCACACCTCCGTTCAAGGTATGCCAGTGATCCATCGGCTGCTGTTTTTAGTTCTTGCTTTATACTGATTGTATCATTTTGCAATCCGGTGGTGGATGAGCAGAGCAAGGTCCCATATATTACCGTGGAGCCCAGCGTTTCAATTAGTCAGCTTGATGGGACTGAGAAGTATCTGATCCTGGCGAGTGATGGGCTGTGGGAAGTAATGACGCCGGACGAAGCGGTTCAGATTGTCGACAAGTTTGGTACGATCAGGAGGCGATATTGTGATCTTCTTGGGTATCTTTCTAGTGCTAATGCGTTGCATCGTTCCGCTGCTGTTGTCGCTGACAGATCCGTCGCAGTCGCTTTTCTTTTCGAGCGTGAGCGCCGCACTGATTCATGCTGCGCTCGAGAAACTCGCTCACCGAGACGGGCTGATGCTGCACGAGCTCCTGGCGCTCCCAGCGGGTCCAGACCGCAGACGCTTTCACGATGACATCACATGCACGGTCGTTTATATTAACAAAGACGTAGCAGTTGCCGACGAAGAGCAAACGATAGACTCTCCAGGTACTGTTGCCGCGGTCGAAGTCGCAAGCGACTCCAATTTGGAGACAAAATAGAAGAAGAAATGCAAAACGTTTTATTCGGACATCATATTCACGTACTCTACGTAGTTTATATTCCCGTGCTGATCCGGCTCGAGCTACAAGACGGCGACAAAGACGTAAGCATTCGATCGTGGATTGCCGGTTGAGTTTGGTGGCAGCGTACCTGACTGGTTAGCTCTTGGGCTTGTTCAGGCGAGATCTTGTCCGCGCCATAGGTGGTGAGCGCGACCAGCAAGCGATCGGCCTTGATGAACCCAGGAGCCGATGAGTTCCCCTCGAAGGCTTTGAATGCGTTCTTCACCTGCTCGGAGGTGTAGGTCGCGTTCACTTTGCGGGACATCATGGCCACGAACTCATCAAAGTCGATCTCACCGTTGCTGTCCTGGTCGATTTCGTGAATCATCAGGTCGATTTCCTCGGGCGACGTGTCGATCCCGAGTGTGTCCATGAGCTCACCAAGCTCCACCTTGGTGATGGAACCGCCACGGTCCTACAAAAGAGAGATACCGCGAAAACAACCGCAAAATCACAGCAAGCGATAGATTCCTGATCTTCAAGTCGCCTCCGAAGTCGGGATGCGTAAATGCAGCAACACACACGGTCGACAAGGTTAAAGATCTCGCGGAACTCGGCCAATTCTTCAGCGGACAAATTTTGGCTCATGTTAGATGTCTGCTGATGCTGTGTTTATGTTCCAGTCTCTGCTCTTTTCCAGCAGTGGGCCGACGCAGCAAAAGGACCAGTAATGAAAAGCGGACGTGCTGAAACGGACACCTGGTATGCTTTTTTTCTTCTCTCGCACGCAGTTATTTCTATCCCACTAAACCGAGTTGGATCTCATGCAACATCATTGTACACAAATTTTCTCAGAAACTCCACCGCCATCTATGATGCTGGAGGCAGCGACAGATGCGCTCCCGATGCACGCCCTCCAAACGAAGTTGCTCGCTTCAAGTTCGCTGGCCGAGAGCGATCATATTGACGATGTTTCTTCGCGAGTAGCTGGAACAACGAACTAGAACGCGTTGGCTGAGCGGAAAATAATCGCGTTCGCAGCGATGGAGCGCCTTTCAGCTTTGACGATGATGCTGCGCATGGCGGCACAGACCCCCTGTGTCTCATTCTCCACGCACGCTGGATCGTTTGTGCCGCTCTCTGTCGGAGCTTGCTTTCACCAGTCATCTTGCCCATTTCGAACTTTCCATCAGGTAACAAGCCCGATATCGTTCGTTGAAGCTGCGAGTGTTCTTGGCCTGGTCTACTGCTTTCTGGAGTCATCTTGTGCGAGTACGTCCCGTGCATCGCAAACAACAGCGCCATAGCTGCACATGTGAAGCTGGCGGGACGCTTCAGCTCAGCTTCTTCGCCGGCGCGTTGCTTTTCTGCATTTCGCGATATGCTCCGAGTTGATGCAGCGACTTGAAGCATTGGCATCGAGCACTGTCGCCAAAAGCCAAACGCCACACGCTGAAGCTGTCGACGATATGCTGCCGCAGCTCGCTCAAGCACCTGCACCTTGCGCACAAATGCATACGTGAATGGAGCCATAGATCTGAAATTGGAGCCGTAAAAGACGTTTTGCCACGATCGAAGACTCGGCGCTGAAGCAACTACGTTCATTGGCGTTGCGCTTGAAGACTGACGCTTCGTAGCTTCACCGCCATGCGCCCTTGACGCAGCTTTGGGGCTGCACTCAGGTTGCGCATGAACTTCAGTGGGCGAGATCTGGCTGCTGCGCTTCTGTGACGTCTCGACACCCGTGGCGTAGTTGATCGCAAACGACCCGAAGCCACAGAGGAGGCACGACACGAAAAAGAGGGACACGATCACGATCAGCGCCTCGGACGTCAGTCCAATCCAAACGTGTCCTTCACTGCTGCCAGCCATGCTGCTCATTGACGCAGGACTCCAGATCCGCAGTGCTTCGTACCGGCGAAGCGCCTGCGGTGGTGCTGGCGAATTCTTGCTGTGATGGCGCGTGGGTGCTGGTGGGCGACTTGGAAAATCGGCAACTGACTCGATGTTGCGGTCGGCAGCGCCGTGTCCATTCGCCTCAAAAGCTCGATCAAACAAGGACATGTTAAGAAGAGGTGGTGACTCCAGTTCGGTGTCTCTGGCATTGTGGTCATCGTCAACCATGGGAGACAGGTCACCTCCATCAATGGGTGGCGATTGAACCTGATCACAGCGATCTGCTTTTACTGCTGTGGTTGATTTCGACTCGATGTCGTGCAATGCAGCGAGATGGCCATAATCATCTTGAGCGGCTCCAAGCGAAGCTTCTTCTCTTGTTGCATCTGGGTCTTGCTTGGGTCGGACGGTGCCCATCATGATGTGGTCGCTTTCACGCACTGCCTCGCCAGCCAACTCGCCACTGGCATTGCCTTCCTGTGCGGCGATCAATTCGTCCTTATTTGCTGCATCCACTGAGGTGTCTGACTCCACCTCATCGGCTATTGCTGTCGAAAGCGTCGCTTCTTGTTGTAAACCCTCTGCTTCTCGCGTTGCTCGATTTGCTGGAGATTCTGTCTCGCGGTCACTCTCGAAGGTTATTTCGTTGCTTTCGACTATCATATCTGTTTTCGGCATCAGATCCACGACTACAGAAGCAGTAGCCGCTTCTAAGGCAGCCTCGGCGTCTTCCACTGGACCATCGAGTGACTCAGTCCCTTCTTCGCTTGCGAGCAAAAGTGCCGGTGCAAGAGCAGTCTCCGTTGCCGTCGACGACGCTGCGTCTTCGTCTTGCGGATCCGTCGTTTCTATGGGTGTTGGCGTTGCTGTCGACTCTGCCTCGTGATATTCAGACGCTTCATGCCCCTCTCCTGCCGGCTGAATTTGCGATGGGGAAGTAGACACTTCCTCCCACTCGCTAATGGCTTCACTATGCTGTCCGCGGTCCTTCTTCGATGAGAGAGCATCGCCTTGTGGTTTCTGAAGCGTCGAGTTTCTGTGCTGGTCTGCAACAATGTCGGCGACCAATTGCTCAACTGCCGAGATACGAGCCGCGAACTGCTCTGTCTTGTCTGATACACTCTTGATCGTGGATGTGCGCTCCATTGTTTCTGTTGCTTCTAGCGCGCCGCAGGACGGGAGCGGGCGCAACCAGTCGAACGACTGCTGAATCGCTCCACCCAGAGACTCGACACACTCGGCGCCACCCACACCGATGCCGCGGTTCTCGACAAAACGGCACAGATCGGTCGCAATGTTGCTGGCTTTGTCTTGAATCCAACGGTAGCTAGCGCCGCTATGCGTCTGGTGCTGATCGCTGCTACCACTCATTGACGTGGCAGGCACGAGCACGTTTTTCACAATCACGAACGACGGCTGTGTTGCTGCATGTGCGCACTATTTGTCCACATCCACGAGCACTTTCAGCGCCTCGTGCAAAACGGAGCATTTGGTCGCAGCCAAGCCATGCAACGCACAGAATTGGCGAAGCTGGAAGGCCGCATCACAACGCACGTCGAGATGCAGCACCGCGGGCAGGAAGTCAAACAGCACAGGGACAATGAGCCATGCCGGAGTTCCAGGGAAAGCTGCGCTTTGTGTGAAGATCACGACGAGCTCGGTCGTGTGGGAGCTTGCTGCTGTGAACGGCTGGCAGCTGTGGAGTGCAGCGCAGACCACAAATGCCCGAATGACGATGCGCTGCATGCGGCTGAGGTGTTGTGCTTGAGGATGCGCTGTCGTGCGGCGTGCGGTGCTGCAACTTGTGCTGCTGCTGGTGGTGCTCTGAGCTGCTCGTGTCTGCATCACGCAGCGTGTGGCTCTCATGCGTCGCTTCATGGAAAGAAGCAACTGAAAGATCGCGTTTCATAGTGCGCATCACTTTCCTTCTTTTCCTCACGCTTTGGAACTTATACCTGTTTATATCAAGCAAACAGTTGCTATTGAGTTTGTTATTGTTAATATAATACCTCTGTGACATCTATAATGATGATGAGTGTAAGCAATTACCCGCTATACAAGGATCTTTCATGGAAAATAACCTTTTCAGGTGCATAATACAGTGCTTGTCGTCAATATGCCAAAACAAAGGTTCGCCGTCTTTTCAGCCAATGAAAATTTAATAAATGCCTATGATTGGCTGAAACTATCAAACACGCTCTTTTCTTTTCAAGTTCAACGTCGTGTACGAATGACATCATCTCGTCACGCTCTTGCTGCTACTTCAGCTTCACTTCATAGCGTTACTTCTCCACGCGGTGTCTTCCAAACATGCATTTCGTCAGTCAGCCATGGTCGCAAGCTTCAAATAACGTTAGGTGCATTACCGAAAAAAAATAAAAAGCGCCGTGAGCATGAGCGCGTCGCCGATCCAAAAGAAAGCGCGGCGCTCGAACGACCCGCGCGACGTGTGCATCATCGGTGCGGCGCGCACGCCCTGCGGCTCCTTCCAGGGCAAGCTCTCCACCGTCGGCGCCACGGACCTCGCCGCCGTCGCCATCAAAGGTACGCTGCTTGAAGATTCAGCAAGCAAGCACTGCGAGTGGGAAAAAAACATACTGAAGGGTTGGTTGCATGGCGTTTATGTCACTTTAGCGGCCGTTGCGCGCGCCGGCATCGAGCCGAGCGCAGTGGAAGAAGTGATCTTGGGCCACGTGATCTCCGCGGGCGTGGGCCAGGCGCCCGCCAAGCAGGCGGCGCTCAAGGCTGGACTCCCGCCCTCGATCGCGTGCACGGCCGTCAACAAAGTGTGCGCATCGGGAATGAAAGGTACGGCTGTGCTGTTCAATATGACTGGAAGGAGAGTTGTGTGTGAGGTAACATGTATTGGGCTTTGCACAGCGCTGGTGTTTGGCGCGCAGTCGATCAAACTTGGGCTCCAGGATGTCGTTGTCGTCGGAGGTACGTCGGCCGCCAATTGCGCACTGTTGCGACAGCACGATGCATGACACGATGAAGCTGTTGTGGTGTGGACTGTGAAGGCATGGAGAGCATGAGTCAGGCGCCGCACATGTCCAAGAAAGCGCGCTCGGGCGCTCGCTTTGGCGACCTCACGTTTGTCGATGCCATCCAATCGGTACACTCGTTCATCACCATGCAATTGGAACACGCAACTTGGAATACGCATTGACGCTAACTGTGCGTTTATTTCTCCCTTGCAGGACGGTCTCAACGACGCCTTTGAAGACGTGCCCATGGGCGACTTTGCAGAAGAGTGTGCGCGCAAGCACGACATCCCTCGGGATGCGCAAGACGTGTACGCCGCCGAGAGCTACCATCGCGCGCTCGAAGCGACTCGCAATGGCAAATTCCAGCAAGAGATCGCTCCCGTAGAGGTCGTGCTCAAGCGCGGCGCGGCGCCTCAGCTGGTGACAGAGGACGAAGAAGTTGTTGCACGCGAAGTGTCGCTCGCGACGCTCTCCAAGTTGCGTCCTTGCTTCAAGCAGAGCGAATCCTATCCACCGAGTGTGACGGCAGGAAACGCATCGCCGATCAACGACGGAGCTGCGGCGCTCGTTTTGATGAGCCGAGAGAAAGTGGAGGCGCTGGGGCTGACGGCTAACATCAAGGCCGTGATCCGCGGCTTCGCAGACGCCTCGCAGGAGCCTCGCGCGTTCACGACGTCGCCGGCGCTCGCGATCCCGAAAGCCCTCAAGAATGCACACCTGACGCAAGATGATGTCGATTTTTACGAGATTAACGAAGCGTTCGCAGTGGTCGCGTGCGCGAATGCAAAGCTGCTGAACCTGAACACAAACCAAGTGAATGTCTACGGCGGTAAGTAGCTCTGTCGAACGTTGTTGTGACTTCTTCTGGTGGCGTGGTCTGACTTGCTCGTGCTGCTTCCCATATCTTGTGTGTTGAAGGCGCCGTGGCGATTGGCCACCCTCTTGGTTGTTCTGGTGCGCGGATTATCGTGACGCTCTGTTCGGTGCTCCAGCAAGAAAGCGGCACCATTGGCGTTGCTGCAGTCTGCAATGGCGGCGGCGGCGCGTCTGCCGTGGTCCTGGAGCGCGTTTGATAAGCTGACAGCCAAAGCTACTCGTGGAGACACAAAAGTGGCGAAAGCAATGCATCCACACACGAACTTGTCGAATATGAATGCGAACATGGTTTGAATTTGCCAAGTGCGAAGTTCTGGTGCTCTGAACTGGCAGCTTTGTGTGTGTGTGTATTTCTCTCTAAAGCTCCTGATCTGTGATGGTTTGTTTGGTTTCTGTGCTGGTGGTTAATATTAATCGTGCGTTGCAAGCTTCGGATACACGTGAAGCGTGTAGATCGTGGTCACCATACTGGTGAGCAGGAGTGGCACGAATGTCCAATTGAGCACGTACTGGATGCCGGGCAGACCCACGAGCGTGATCATGACATCGCCGATCGCACGGCCCAGCGTACCTGCCTCCGTCGCCAAGAGCCCCGAGTTGAACGTGCCCTTGGCGAACGCCTTCGGGATCGTCTTGGACAGCAGCGACATGTTGACGCCCTCGAGGACGTTCGTCGAGATAAAGATGATCACGCCGCCCACGATGAACTGCACGACCGTGTAGTACCCGTAGCTCACGATCACGCCGACGCCCACGACCATCATGACTTGCGACACCACGATCATCTCGCGGTCCTCGTACCGGAAGCTCAACCAACTCACGACGACGTTCGTCGGGAACATGAGCAACCCGAGCGCTGCGAGGTAGAAACCGGCCTCGGTCGAGTTCCATTGGAAGTAAAACTGCGCGATCGTGGAACTGGCTGTGATCAGGCACTCCAGCACCAGTTTCAGCACAATGTAGATCACCAGCGTCGCGACAACTGGCACATTTCTCCACAACGACGAAAGCGGCGGCGCCTTCGATGCAGTCGATGCGTGCGGCAGCAAAGCAGTCGACTCGGACGCTCGTCCCTTTCCAGATTCCATCGACGCAGCCAAAATCGAGCGCGTGCGCTCCAGGTACGCCTCACGGTCCGGCTCCTCGAAGAAGAACACCGTCAAGAACAGGTAGATGACCCAGAGCACAAACATGACGAACCCAGGTGCAGTCTCGTCGGTCACCATGATGCCCATCATATCGAAGTCCGGTACGTAGTTGAGCGCAGCGGCTAATGCTGGACCCGCAGCCATGCCCAACGCACTCGCGGTCACAAAGAGCGCCGACGCCTGGGTTCGCTCTTCGCGCGAGTAGTTGTCTGCAATGTAGCGGCGATTGATCGCGCGCGCGCCACCGAAACCATTCAAGAGACGGCCCGCGATCGCCATCGAGATACTGTCGAAATGGAGCGCGAGGCCGTAAAATAAGTTGCCGACCACGAGGCACACGGTCGCGAACAGCAGCGGCGACTTATACGACCGATTCGCCCACCAACTGTAGAGCACGGCGCTCGCGAGCGACGCCACGGGCGTCATGCCGACGATCACACCACTGAGCGCGGCCTCACCTCCCAGAGCCGCAGCGTAGTCACCACTCGTTGGCGCGACAATGTAGTAGTTGGTCATGTACAGGAACGTGCAGAGCATGTTGACGAAGCGCGACATCTCCGAGCGCTTGCTCAGTCGCTTGAACGACTCGTACGCCACTTCATCTTCATCTTCCGAGGACTCGCCGTCGAAGATCAGCGCTTGCGCCGCGATCGTCTTGACGTAGTGCGTCGACTGCTGCAGCCTTCGCCGCGCCAACTGGATCTTGTTCAGCACCGGCTCGTCCTGCGAGATCGTGCGCACGAGCGCGAGGCTCATGGCGCTCGGGTTCCCACTCGTCGCGACCTGCACCTCGAGCTTCCGCAATTCCATGAGCGCCGAGCGGATCGTCGCGATGATCGCCGAGATGCCCTCGTCGTGGTAGAGCTGCTGCAGGTGCGACGCCTGCGAGTCCGTGCGCGACGACAGGTACGAGCCCATGATCTTGTGCTCCTTGACCGTCTTGTCGTGCTTCTTGAGGATCTTGCGGATGCCCGTCGCGTTCAGCTCCACAAAGTGCAGCAGCTGCACGAGATCGTCGCCGACTTTACGAAACCTGAGCGAGACACAAGCGCACAGTATTTAAAGAAAGAAAGATAAGTGCACGCACATACCCAGCCGCAGCAATGCAGACATGTTGCCGCGTACATTTCGCTGATCGCGTGCATGGCTTCGAGGTCGTCGTTGGCCAAATGCGCCTGCTTGCGGCGCAGCTCCGCCAGCGTGTTGGCAAACTGGCCCTGCTTTGTGAGAAAGAACAGCACCACGCGTTCGACCTATAGACACATATTGCACGCGTCCATATGCAACGCAGTGAGCATCCGAGCGTCATCATGATCTCCGCTGTTCGGATCTTGTTCAGCCAACAGCAGCACACGATAGCGCAAATTGCATGACGCACCTCCGAGTCCAGTGCGCGCTGGAAGCCCTCTTGCTCGTGGTGCGCGGCCTCGAGCGTGTCATCGCGCGTCGCCACGATCACTTTCTTCAGTTTCTTCTTCAGCTGCTTGTACTCCAGGTAATGCCTACACGCCCGTCCACACACAATACACACACACGAGACGGTGTCAGTCCCCGACCGCATCCACGCATCTGCGGTCGTCGAAACCATGATATCACGCGCGCCCTGACGGCACGAGCAGAGCCACTCACCCTTTCCATTCCGGACGCTGCGCGGCCGCGAGCTTCTTGGCAAACTGCACCATGGCTCTCAGTCGAGGGTCAGTCTGTCGGGAAAAGCGCGAGTGAGCGGCGCGCGACGGACGGGGACGGCGGGCAGCGCGCGCAGAGAGAGCGAGAGAGAGCAGTGGGCGGCGGTGCTTGCTGGTGTCGCGCGAGCGCGGCCGCAGGGACAATGAGGCCTGCGGAGACAATGAGCCTGCGGATGGTGGTGGTTGGTTACGAGAGCCACGACCCGCCCTGTATAGTAGCTGTGCAGGTGACGGGTTCTTTATAATCTTACTAGAGAGGTATTGTTGAATTGGCTTTGCGATTCGATCCAACGCTAGAATGCGATTTAAGAAGGGTTGATGACCCGCTCGAGAAAAGATAAAGGGAAGTAGATCGTCTGGTAGAAAAAATGATGGAAGCACATTGTGGTGTTGTCGGGAGGGAGGGCGACGCGCGCTGGCCAATCAGCGCGCAGCTCGCTCGGCCAAGATTCGATACCAAGACGCAGCTCCCTGGCTTTAAGAGCTTGCAGCAGTTGCGCTTTCCGCAGTTTCCTGTCCACATGAAGCACCACGTGCCACTATATCTATGTGTGCAACCGCCGTTTAGCAGAGAATTTTTGCCGATGGCCGCCCGAAAGGATGCAATTGCGATGGTCCCACCTCTTGTGTGACAAACTCGGTCGAGAAAGTGCGATTACAACAAAGTGCTTTTTTAAAAAAATAGGAGAAAAAATAGCCAAGGATGTTGTGCGTCACCAAGCCACGAAAACAACAGTTAATAATAGACAGTCGTCGCTAAGCTACGAGGTGACGCACGCGATTAAGCAAACGAACAAATAAGAATCGGTGCATACCATCGGACACGCTCCAAACGGTTTAAACCGTAAAAAGTTTTTTTTTTAATGTCTCAATTACCGGATTAGACGGGTGAGAACTCAACTGCAGCAATAACTTACTTTGGTTCTACAGGGGAGTAAACCGTAAAAAGTTGTACAGATAAGTTGACCTCTCTTGTGTGGTCATGTCGCAGATCTCACCACGACTGCCATTAAAGTGATCTTTTACTGTACCACTCTGCATAAAAGAGCGCAACATAAACGCTGCATTGCGTGACGTGAACAAACTACACTCCTGGACAAAATTATAGCACACCCACATTTTACTCATTTTCTTAAGCAATAATTATTCAATCGTCCTGAAAATTGCGGAGCACAAACGAATAAAAAAAGTGCTTTCCGATGGTGTAAGGAGGCTTGTGTAGGAGAGGGTAAATTGAGAAGTGAGATTGAGAAAACTGTTTAAAAAACTCAACTACTTCGTCGCTAGTCCTTGGCCCTCCT
>JAADVP010000385.1:0-23545 GCA_023335675.1 Globisporangium solare | reverse complement strand
CGTGTGTGTGTCTCTCTCTCTCTCTCTCTCTCTCTCTCTCTCTCTCTCTCTGTTTGCTCTCTTCAGTGTGCTCAGCAACGAGGTGTTTGACAGCGTGTCCGGGTACATCATCATCGACAAAGCGCTCTGCGGCAAGATCATCACCGGTAACGTCCCCTGCGCGCTCTATTGGCGCATGGCGCACGCGCTGCTGACCTATCACGTGCCTTAATAGTGTGCGTGCAGCAGATGAAGATCGTCGGGTACCCCGTCTGCATTGAAGACGACAAATACCATCGCAATGCACTGCTCTTCAACATTGGTATCGTTGCTCTTCGCTGCATCCGTATTCGTGTGTGTGTGCGTCTCACTCACGCGTATGGATGTATGTGGATGCTCTGGTGCAGGCTTTGTGTTTGACGAACACGTGGACACTGCAGCATACCGGCCGATTCTGCGCAAGGTACAAAGGAGTGTCTGTGTTCCCTCCCCGCTATGCTTTATCGGCGCTAAATATAACACAATGCATGCGCGTGTGGTCAGCTGGGGGCGCTCATGGAGAGCATGGAGAAGGAGAGCGGGTTTCTGCACGTGGGCGAGAGCAAAGCGCTGCTGGAGCACATTCTGCCGCAGATCCTGCACGACCTCACGCTCAACGGCGAGTGCACGATCCCCGTGAACACGGCCAACGTGATCAACCTCAAGCTTTTCCCCAAGCTGCAGGACCCATCGCAGGTGTTCGACTTCCAAGTGCCCGTCGCGATCCGCGACCTGCGGTTGCTGCTCGAGAACAGCGGTGCGATTGCTGCTTTTTTTTTAGGTTGTGTTATCTCACGTGTCGCTGAGTTCTGTGTGTGTGTGTGTGAATGGGAGCAGCCGAGTGGGACCTCGCGCTGCAGCAGATCGTGCCGTTCATCGACGGCGTCAAGTACGTCAAGCGCATCAGTCTGGAAGCCGACGTCGAGATCGCGATCGTGAAGAAGTGCGTGCGGCAGCTGCTGTACTACGGCTGCGTGACGATGATCGACATCTTTCTGCACTCGAACATCTACGCGATCACGCCGCGCATCTCGATGATCGCGAACGACGTCAAGCTCCAGGCCGAGTGCGCCGTGTACATCACGAAATCCGGCAAGGCGCCGCCGAGTTTCTCCAAGATCTTTGCGCTCTACTGCTCGATGCAGCCGAGTCTGCGCATGAGCGACTTTTGCGTCGTGTACGCCGAGTCGCTCACGAACATTGACGTCCGGCGGTTCATCACCTTCGGGCTCATCCACTCGTTCCTGCGGCGCGTGCACCGGTTCCCGATCTATATCGACCGCGGCAGCGGCGGCGCGAGCAGCCAGCAGCGCCAGTATGCGCTCGCGTCGTCGCCGTCTCCGTCGGGGCTCTCGCCGGGCACCGTCGCGTCGTCGCAATCGGCAATGGGCGGCAATGCGGCGGGGGTGCTCAAGCGCTCGAAGGCGGCGTCGGCCAAGGCGATACAAGTCGAGAAGGACGTGCTGCGCATGATGGACGGCGAGCACCAGACGGACGAGATCTGCAGCGCGCTCATGATCCGCTTCACGGACGTTGAGTCCCTTGTGCAGAAGCACCCGAACTGCTTTGTCGTGCACAAGTGAGAGAGAGACAACACACGAAAGCATATTTATATTAACTCTCCTCGGACAAAAAAGCAACGGTTCTCCAGTGACACACGACCGCTCTTTGGATTGGACGCGCTCCTCGTTTCCTCCTTCCATGCGAAGCAGCCATCGCCGTTCTTTTCGAGCGTGCCGCTGCCGCCACACAAACCAATTTCATGTTCTCGTCTTTAAACACTCGCAGGATACATTGATCGACGGCACGTTTCCGCACCTCTTTACTCCATCCAGAAACCCGAGATCTCCATGTTGATCACGAGCGTCAGGTAGTTCATGAGCTCCTCCATGGTGTGGTACAGCGGGAGATCGATGCGGTTGAAGCACGTGTGGCCCTTGGGCATGAGCCCCGTCGGCGGAGGACCGCGCTGCACGAACTGAATCGTGAACCGCCGCACGCGGCCATCGCTGCTCATGAGCGCCTTGAAGCCCTGCACGGGAACACGAGACGTGCCCGTGGCGAACTGCAGCAGTCTCGCGCGCTCTTCGGCTGTGAACGCAGCGAGGATCTCCCAAAACCACTCAAGCACGCGGTGCTCGGCAGGACTTGGCTTCTCCAGCTTGATCCACCGGACCTCGCTGTGCGCGTGCCAGTCGCTGACGTCGATGTCCGGGATGCCCGAGAGCAGCAGGTCGAACTCTTGGTAGTCAAACACCGAGAGCAGGAACGCCGGCATGACGTCGTAAAAGCCCTTGAGCAGCGCCCCCAGCTGGTCCGAAATGCTGCGGAACATGTAATGCTTGAGCAGCAGCTCCAGGTACTCCTTCTTGTTCGCGTCCGTGACGTCGATGTTGCTGCCGCCGGGCTTGAGTTCCTCCGTCGTCGACTTGCCCTCGGACGTGATCACTTGGACCGTGAAGTCGATGTTGAGCAGCTCGGCGTGGTCGTTTTTCTTCATCCACATGGCGTTTTTGTACAGGTCCTCGTCGAGAAACTCGAGGTCGGAAAACGAGATCGGCACGCTCAGGATGTGCTTGATCAGCGGCAGCGCGAGCGACATCTTCATGTTGTAGCCTTCAATCAGCGCCTTGGCGAGCAGGCGACCGACAAACTCGTAGTAATGGAGATGGTCCCTCACCTTGGACGCCGACGCCGGATTGATCCAGTAGCCCAAGTTCTCTCCCTTGGTCGAGATGAAGAGCCCGAAGTCGTCGTTGAACAGCGACTCGCTCAGCTTCTCGTACCACTCGCGGATCAGTCCACCGGCGTCCAGACCCGGTTCGTTTTCAAAGTAGATACGCAGACGCTCCCAGAAACGACTCGGCGGACACTTGAGCATTTGCTCCATCGAATCGCTCACGAGGTGCTCGCGACGCACGACTGCAAACAGCAAATAGCACACGAGCCACGTTTGCGTCAGTACACACACGAGAGGGAAACAGGGCAGCATGGACAAAACAGGAGAAGACAGAAACCAAACGCGTACCGAATTGGATGTGGCCCTCGTCGTAGTTTCGCCAGCGCTTTTGCACTTCGGCCAGAAACCATTTGTTCTTTTCGTGGAACGTCAGCGCCGCGATTTCCTCGAGATCGTCGTCGCACTGGATCTGGCGCGTCGAGTCCGAGACGCGGATCGTGCCTGCGGGAGTCCACTCGACGCCGCCCTCGCCGTCCGAGTGGCGCACGTACCCTGTCGATACAGCCGTGTCGTTCACGAGACGCCGATCCTCGCGGTCTTGCTGCTCCTTGTCGTCTTCCTTGAGCTTGGCCATGCTGGACATCGGGTTGAACGGGTTCTGGTACGGGTTGCTGATCATCGTCGGACGCTCCTCGGCTTCTTCCAAACGCTTCAGCGCCGTCGCGCGCAGCGGCTGGAACGAAGGGCGCGGAAAGTAGCCGCTCGCCGACAGCAGCGTGTTGCCGCCGCCTGCTGATGGGTCCTCTCCGAAATCGCGCAGCGCGAGCGCGATGTGGTGGTTGTGCTCCGCGAGCGAGTCCGACGACGACGAGCGGCTTCTCGTGTCGTTGCTGTCGCGGAACGTGGACTTGGGCGTGTGGATCTCGTTGTACGTGTCCGTGTGCTGCGCGTCGATGCGCACCCAGTGCATCTTGCCGTCGGTGCCGCGCTTGCGCTTCCACAGGTGCCGCCGCACGGCCGCCTTCTGGCGCGACGTCAGGTCCATCTGCTTGAGGCGGCGCACGTGGAATGACCGCACGCGCGACTGCTGGTTGAGCATCGTCGAGTTCATGCGCTCGAGGTCCTTGCGCTGGAAGCCCGACGCGCGCACGAGGGACGGGCTGTTGTTCATCACTACATCACACAGCGCAACAGCAGAGAACAGTGGTGAGGTGGACGCCTGGGGGGTACTTGATAGTTGTTGTTTTGTATGGGCAAGACACGTACTCATGGGCGTGCCGCACATGATGCACGTCGTGCGGGTCGGGTGGTTGTCGTGGAAGCAGATCGAGCACGGCCACTCCTCTTCGCCTCGCTCAACGAAACTACACGCAGCATCCGCTCAGTACGATGCGTTTAACAAACAACAAAAGACAACCGAAACAAAGCGGCGATTGTACCTGTCGACGAGATCCTGGCGCATCATGTTGTTGTTGACGTTGTCGCGCTCGAGGAAGCGCTCGATCTTGCGCGCGTAGTTCCAATAGTACCAGATGCTGCCGATGAGGATCACGAGCGCCGCGCCCAGGAACACGTACACGAGCGCCGCCACCGTCGAACTCATGTCCTGCCCGAAAATCGTCGTCATGCTTTTACTTTTGGCTCGTTATCTCTTGGTCTCGCGGGCGGCGATGGGCGTGGGACGGAGGCACCGGCACACGCGTGGGGGGGCGACGCCGGGTCTCGGCAGAGCGGCACGAACAGAGAGGCGCGAGCGCGCGCTTTACGCTCGGCGGCGCTGTTTACTAGTGGTGGGACCTCCTCATGTTTGCTCTGTCCTGACTGACTCTTGCCCAAGAGGGGGCTACTATTGGGTGGGAGTGACAATAATAGCCAATGGATGGGGATTGTATGCAAATTGTAGCCAATGAGAGAGAGGAAGGACACCCAAAGGAATGAAACCCATGCATGGAAATGCTCTCTCTCTCTCTACTGAACAGTTGCGTTTTTGTTTTACAAACTCTCGGAAAAAGATGACAAGTTGCTAACCAAATTTCGCGCAATCCACATTTCATTCGGACTGAATCTATCATGGTGCAACAAATAGTGGGAGCACCAGATGCTGAGGTTACTGCGTTGTAGCTCGTCGCACACGCACGACCGTAGACGTAAAGGCAACCGCGGTCTCGGTATTTGCTCTGCGGATATGGCGCGAAAGAGTGGTAACACGCAGTGACCCAGAAGAAGAAGAAGAAGACGAACTACCATCCACTCGAAGAGGTACTTCCGCCCTCAGCGAACGAAATGAAGGAGCGGCATTCGGTTAGCAACCCATCGAGAGTTTGTAAAACTTGACGATCGCGATGAAAAAAAGGAGCAACATCCGGATACGGACAGGATACAGTACGACACTGTACCGTAAATTCAGCTAACAATACTTACTGTTTCGGCTTGATTAGTGGACGGTCCAGTAGTACAGTCGACCGCGACGAAGAAGCTAACGAACGAGACCAAGATGCTGCGCGCGAAGGTGCTGCCCGAGGTGTTGGGCCAAATCATCGGCGACGGCATCGAAGCGACCATGTACGCACCCCGTGCATCGTCTTCCGCGCGATCTCCTCTTTCCGAACATACCCTTGTGGTCGGCTGTTTCTCAGTACAGCACTCACTATGTACTTATCATTTTTTGGGTGTCTGGCGATTGGCTTTCTCCAGGTTGATGACGCTGGACGGCGCGCTCATGGGTTCCGTGGGCGACGTGGACGTCGTGGACCACAAGGTCGTGGGCGCCATCGCGTCGCACACGTGGAGCGAGTACGTGCACTCGGCCAAGGAGTTCAACGCAGGCCACGCGCTGCAGACGCTGCTCGTGGAGCTCGAGGTGCGTCTGGTGTCCTTCTTGTCTCTCTTGTGTCTCTCTGGCTGGGCCCATGAGCTCCCTCTCTCGCTGTCGCTAGAATGGACGCCTGGCGATGGCGGCCGCGGGGAAGAATTTTGTCGTGTGCGCATACTCGAGCGGCGAGGCCGAGCCGGGTTTCATCAAAGCCAAGGTACTTGCTTCTCGCTCATCGTGTTCGTGTTCGTGGCCGCTGAGAACCGCTTTGACGCTGTTGCAGGTGGAAGCCCTGAGCTCGTATCTGTCGACGTCTTTGGATCAGATTAGCGTTTAGAAAGGAAGCTGCTGCGTACGAAGAGAGAGAAGAGAGAGACGACGACGACGTAACACACACACTCAGAGAACAAAAAAAAGTATTCTGTCTGTGGGAGGGAATCCAACCGCTCGGCATGCGTCTACTCTATGCGCGCGTGCGTCTAT
Source organism: Globisporangium solare (assembly GCA_023335675.1). NCBI lineage: Eukaryota > Oomycota > Peronosporomycetes > Pythiales > Pythiaceae > Globisporangium > Globisporangium solare. Next base: position 17,552 of record JAADVP010000385.1, on the reverse strand, counting down.
CTCGTCGTCTTGCTTGCGTCCGCTTTTATCTGCCAGCGCGCGCCACTCGGAAGTCATCGAGCGTTTTGCCCAGCTGCTCTAACCGCTTCTCAAGCCAGACGGTGGTCGCCGGCGTCAGGCCGCCCTCCATGGACTCGACAATCTGCAGCAGCCGCTTGAATTCGGGAAAGTCCTTAGTCGCGAGCAAGCGGGCGAACACAGGCACAACCGTCTTCGCCGCTGGACGGATGCCGTGGAGATTGTGCCAGTCCTGCAGGAAGCTCGCGATGTCCACGATGCTCGCAGGCGCGCCAAAGCCCAAGGCCGACGTCGCGCTGCTCTCGCCCTGGTCGTCGTCGAACTGGAGCTCGTCGAAGAACGAGAGCTCTTCCTCGATCGTCTGCGTGTCGGAACTCTTGAGCAGCTGGTCCTCTTCGCTCTGGCTTTGGTCGTCGTCGCCGTTCGTGGCGTAGCGATCTGCAGCGCTTCCGTCAATCAGATCGACGTTGGACGCGGCAGTGAGAGCCGCACCGTCACGCTCGTCTTCGCCGTTCGCGAGCTGCTCCGGGGACTTGTGCACTTGATGCATCAGACCAAGCACGATGCGGTGGATCGCTTCCTTGGGCGGCGCCACGCCCGCATTGTGCATCTCCTGCACCAACGCGTAGGCGCCGCGGATGTCTCGGTTCGTCACGTGCTTGAAGATCAAGAGCTCGTACTCGGCTTCGCTCAGCAGCGACGTGCGCATCGCGCTCTTCTTCTTGCGCACGAGTTTGTCTGCGTCGTCGAAGCGCCAGTACAGGATCGCCGTGCGGATCGCCAGGTGGAAGATCTCGTCGAGCTTCTCGCGGTCACCAGCGCTCAACTCGGCCTCGTTTGCCGTGATCTGCTTGATGATGCGGAACACGCGACGCACGATCTGGGGCGCAATCTCCTTCTGGCGGCTGCGAAGACGCTGCTCGTACCGGTTCGCGCACGTCATGTACTGCTCCATGAGCTTGAGCTGCACGTCGAGGTCGTTCGTGTCCTTCGACACGTTCAGCGCAGCGCAGAGCTTGTCCTGGATCGTCTGCATCGCCTTGTCGGCGGCCTCGAACTCTTCCTGGATCAGGAGCTGGTAGCTCTTGACGATGCGCGCATTGTTCAAACGACGCTCGAGTGCCTCCACGGTGCGCTTGTTGGAGGCCACAATCTTCTCCTGCGCCTCGACGTCGCGGTTGCTACCCGTCTCCTTCACGCTGTTCAGCTTCGCGATCGACGAAGGCAGCAACTTGTCCGCAAAGCGAGCGTACACACGCTCGAGTTCGCTCACGCGGCGGGATTTGGAGACGTCGCGGCGAAGCGCGCGCTCCTGGACCAGTTCGCGCGGGAGATGCAGGATCTTGAGTTGCGACGATGTGTAGAGCTCAATGGCGCTCAGGAACGCGTCTTTCTTCAGATCCGACACCGCTGGCGCCGACGCCACGTACTCGTCGAGAACCTTCAGGAGGTTGGACTGCAGCCCTGCGGTCGCTGCAGCCTTCGCACGGATGGTGTACACTTCCTCGTGGTGCTCCAAACTCGCAAATTTGTACTTTGGGAACGCGCGGTTCAGTTGCTTCTCCACGTACAGGTACACCTTCTTGAGCTCCTCGACGTCCTTGTGGCCCACGTGCTCCTTGCGATCGAAGAAGCGGCTCGTGTACGAGTTGAGGACCGCCTTCATGGCATTCACCCAGATCAGACGCACGTCGTGGCTCTGCTGCAGTGCCACATCGTCGTTCGCTGGCGCTGCAGTCAGTTTCTCGACGATGCCCGACTGCAAAAGCTGGTTCACCGTCACTGGGATCTCCGACCATCGGGCACCTTGCAAAAGCGCCGCGTACACCTGCACGTCAGGCTCGAGCGAGCGCTTGACCATAAGCTGCAGCATATGCGTGAGCGGCACCTCGTTGGACGCGTGCACGCGCAGCGCCTCGCTGTATGGCACGCTGGAGCGTTCCGCGAGTGGCACGACAGCCTCGTACTCGTTCAAGTACACTTCGACGCCGCCAAAGAGCTGCTGGTGGAAGTGCTTGCGCTCGACCGGCGTCTTTCGGTAGTGCGCGTACTCCTCCGTGCGGATGATCTCGAGCAGATCGCGCTCCCAGCGGCTCTCCGAGAGGATCTCGCGCAGTTCGTCCACTGACGTCGCGGACGGACGCGCGATCAGCTCCAGCGCAACGCCGCGGATGACGTACTGGAAGGTCGAGTCCGTTGGCACGAGCTCAAACGCCTTCATCTGCTCAAAGAGCGCGGTCGTGAGGTCGAATTGGCGCTGCTTGGACGCGATCGCGATCGCGCTTTCGTATCCGAGACGGATCTCGTCCACCAGCAGCGCTTTGGACGCCTCTTCTGAGGCAGCAATCTGCTTCTGCAAGCGCTCAATCTGGTTGAACCATGTGCTCACGAGCTCCTGCGTTGGTGGCGCGTCGCGGACATCATTCCGGATCGCATTGCACATGCCGCGCAGCTCCTGCACAAGCGCTTCCTGCGTCTGATACAATACGAACATCACGAGCAAGGGCGCCATTCCGTGAGCACCACGACAAACTATGCGGATGCGTATCATAAGCACCGTCGACTTACCACAGTGGCGCTGCCGTCGGCCGAGCTCATGAAGCGAACGTGGTGACGCAACGTGGCGTGGTTACTGCGCATCGCATGCGCACTCACGCGCAGCGCTGCGTTCTGCAGACGTGCTGCGCGCAAGGGCGCAGCCTCTTGGCCCTGCGCACCCGCGGCCCCCTGCGAGAGAGGCGTCACGCCGCGCCCACTGCGGCGGCCGAGTCGCAGCACGCGCAGCATCATTTTCAGCCACAAGACCCGGTTTGACACTAATGGTGCCACTCACCTGTCCGTTGGAGGTTGCGCGAACGCGTAGAGCGCAAACATGTCGCTTGAATGTACGGAGCCTGCGGATGTACCGCTGGAACTGGTACAAGACCGCCGTTGTGGAATCCCATAAATTATGGCAGCGCCCATTGCGGCCCAAGAGACCGAGAGCTTCAGCCATGCTCTCGACGGCGCTGTGGAGCGCGTTCGTGGCCGTCGCGCTCGCGGCGAACGTCGTGTGCGTGCTCGGCGGCATCCTCGGCGCCGTGATGGTCGCGCAGTTCCTGGAGCACGGCATGCTCACGGCCGTGCAGCGCCACAAGCTGCAGAAGAACAAGAGCCTGCGCGAGCTGCGGATACTGTTCTACCGTGTATACTGGTCGCTGACGCTCGCGTACCTCGTGGCGACGGCCGCGTGGGTGTACGTCTCGGACCGAGCGACGTCAAAGCTCGTGTACGGCGTGACGTTCCTCTTCTGGATGCAGCTCTTCCAGCTCATCATCGCGGTGATGCTGAGCTCCTGGGAAGACGTGCTCAAGAGAGCGAAGACGCTCGGGCGGCGCAAGTGGGTGCGAGCGTTCCAAGCGAGGCTCTTCCCGACCGCCAGCACGTCGTAGCGCCAAGCGGAAGCTGCAGAGCGAGAGATTATACTAGAGTCCTTCCCACCAACATAATGAAAGGATGACTAAAGACGAAACGAATAGACCGCTGGGTTGACTCATGGACATGCTTTATTTCTCGGTTTCTCTCTGTGGTACAATCGCCAGTGGCGCAGACGCGCTCTGCTCACTTTGGCTCGCAGTGGATGCCAGTCGGGCTTCCTCGTCGAGCTCTTCCGGCTGCTGGGCCACGGCAAGCAGATCGTCGTGTGACGCGTCTGCTGCCGTCTGTGTTTGCGCTTCTTCCTGCCCCAGTTTCTCGGTCGCCTGTGCCGCGAGCTCTGCGATCTCCTTTTGCTTCTGCGCGACGTACTGCGCGTACGTGACCTTCTCCGTCAGCAGTTGGTGCGCCACCGTCGGCACGAGCGACGAGATCTCTTGGGCCGGAAAGCCCGCCTGCTCGAGCTGCACGCGCATGTTGCGCGTGATCATGAACGGCACGGACGCCACGGACGCCGCACCGTTCTTGCGCTCGCCGTACCAGACGCGCTCAGCCCACTTGGAGCCGTCATAGTGCCACTTGTTCACGTAGTAGCGCGCCAGGAGCTGCCATCGCTGCACGCGCGCCGTCACCTTCTGCACCACCATGATGCCTGGGCGTGTATGTGTGTGTGTGGAGCTGCCGAGCCATAGCAAGCGCCATACATTCTCTTATATTAAACGCTACCCTGTGAAAATCGATTGAGCAGCTTACTCGTTTTGAAAAATAGAGTGGGCCACGTACACAATGATCTAAAAGAGGGTGCGACACATAAGACAAGCTTATAATCCGTGTTTTCAAATGTGGTTTCGAAAACACAAATTCCGTTTTCGAGTTTCGAGTTTTGGCTGAGAAATGGACTCGTAACCCCATTCCGAAGTCATGGATTCGTCCAGCATTCCGATTGAAACCAGCGGAGAAACATGAGCTCTCTCTCGTTGTGGGAGCTGCAACAGCATCGCATCGATATCCTGCGCTTGAGTTCATCTGTCGGTTGCTCTGGTGTGCTGCTCTGGTTGCATACGGAAGCGGCAGCATCACATCAAGTTTTGCAACTCGAGCGAAAAATGTTGCGTGGCTTGTTGGCTTTCTTGTCTTGCAACGTTGTCTGAACGAGTTGATCTTTGAACTTGTTCCGTTTCTTGGTTTCCACGAACTCTTCGAGCATATCGTGACCGCGAATTGGCGGCTTTGACACGCTGAGCGTCCCATTTGGCTTGAGCAAGAAGCTGTTTCGACGACCCTCGGTAGTGAAGTCTTTCGTGCACATTTGTGCATTCCGCTGTAGCAACTCTCGGCTCCTTGGAGACAGCGATGACGTCAAATCAGCTAAGGTAAAGAACGACAAGTCGGCCGACGATTGCGAGATCAAAGCGCTTTTCGCACAAGCAACGCCGAGCACATTCGCGCTTGGTTCGCGCGATTTTCGAAGAGGTATCCACGAGGACGACGCGAAGAAGAACCCTCCATGGTGAATGGCCATCGCTCTTATCTGCTGGGAGCTTCCAGTCACAAGAGACTTCTTTCGCGTCTGTAGGAGCTCTGTTGGTACCGACTTGGTGTCACCACCAGACTTGATCATTTCGCTCAGGTGTCGCACTTTTTTCTCCAGAAAGTCGTGAGGGAGAAACCGTGCACCACATTGTTCAGCTGGATGAATGCAAGGGGATCTCCTGCATATTCGAGCTGAGTGAAAAACTCAAGCCTTTTTTCCTTTTACTCATAGGGTTGGACGGCAAACGATCCGCATAAATTGAATGCAATCGAAAGATCGGGGGGAAGTCGTAGCTCTGATGGCGATACTTGGCAAGCTTGACCCCTCACGAACGACGAACATACCATCGACATACTGTCCTTCAGAGCAAACCACTTTGGATCCGATGATCTTTGTCTGCTTCGCCTACAGCCGTAAATTGCACACATAAGATTGCTCGTCAGACAGCTCTTCGTGGTTGTGGTGGCAGGAGGTAGAGTCATCTCACATGCAGCGCTAGGGAGCTTAACTCTGACTGAGGAACTCCGTGCAGCACAGGGACCGTGCGTAGAAATCGCGCCACCATTTCTTGCTACATGGATTGAACGGAGCGTTATTGATTTTTCGGAATGCCCTGCACACATCCGTCGGACTCACCTCAGCTACTTGTTGGGTTCGCTCAACCTCGCGCAAATCGTTCCATGACAGTGCCAGTATATCACACTCGCCCGCAACGATTGCAGAGTACGTTCTGTCACCAATCAAATGTCAGTACATAGATGGATAAGCAGAACGAAATGCACGAACTTGCCGTGGATCGCTTGCATATCGTCCCTGAAACCCAATCACGTTTCCGGCGCCTAGTTGGCATAGTTGCATTTGCTGTTTCTTCCATGTTGATGTGATCGGTACAAGCTTATGAGCAACTGCTTCTGGAAATGCGTCGTCATCGCTTTCGTTTTGCGCCATCTCCGATCTCAACGATTCCCAGGAATGAGCAAACCCAGTTCCTTGGTTGTTCTCAGCGCACACTTCTACTTGCTCGGGCGAGCTCACCTGAACAATGCGCTGAACAACCGTTTTGTGAGCAGCTACACTTCCCCTACAGATGAAAAACACATGCGTGCCGTGTGTCTTTTCGAAAAACAATGGAGTTCCGACACGAATGTTCTCGGTCGCAACAAGCTTTGCACAGAGCAGCGTCGCTGCTTCTTCTCGCAGTGAAGCACAGAGTGGGAATACCTTACGAAGCGTATCCATGACGAGCAGCAAGTCTTCACGAGTTCGCGAGCAGCCTCGTGATCGTGCGATTTCAAACACGCGATGATGAGACCATGCCTGATAAGGGATTTCACTCTTGTCCGAGTCGGACGACTCGGGCACTGCATACAGAGAGTCCGAGTTGTACACGACTCGACCAGACAGCGGATAGTGTCCTGTGCCAGATAAGCTGCGGTCGCTGCGAAGACGCTCGCATCCACCTTCATCGCTTTCGGCGTCGGTAGCCGGTTGGCAGTCCCATGGACGGTCATTCTGTTTCACTTGATGGCCACTTCTCGAGTGGTAAAAATGCGTAATCACGAGACGCATGCTCAAAGTAGCCACGCTTCCGGTAAGCGGCCCCACGCTGACGATAAAACACGAGGTGCTGCTTGCTTCTGGGGTCACATTTCTCAATTGCACGCGTGAAACTCTGAATTGCTTTGCTCACTTTATTCGTCCGCAGCAAGATGTTTCCGGCATTGTAGTAAGCAAAGTAGTTGTCTTCATCGAGGGAGATCACTCTTTCGTACGTTGCGAGAGCACGATGCAACTCTCCTGTTTTTTCATACGCTATAGCCAGCTGAAATAATGACACGGGATCACGTGGCGCGATCTCCAGCAACTTTGTGTACTGAGAGATGGCGAGGGCATAGTTCCCTCGCGCTCGCGCTTGAAACGCTTTGACTCGAAGAGATTCTTGCAAGTTCACAGCATTCGAGATAGATTCGCTGCTTCTCACTGTCATCTTCACATTCCTCGGCTCCATACTTTTTCCATGCAAAGGATCCACATACTCCTGCTGTTCCACTTCGTGGTGAGCAGCTTCTCGTATCGCACGCGCGTCGATCAGCTCCACAGGTTCAACCCGACCGGTCGATTGACTGATACGAGGATCTGGGAGACTATGGTGACTGCGAAGCTTTGCTCGAGCAGTGACGGGGCGTTTGGGCAGGATGACATTGATGTCGAGCGATTTTTCTCGAGCTGTCGATGGCCTGTGGGGAGGCGGGATTTTCTTTGCAGCAGGAGCATTGCTTTCTTGCGGTGTTTTCGCCAAAAAGGTCCACCCAGACGTTGGCTGCGGAAGTCTTCGATGAGAAGACGCAAGAGGTGCACGGGCTGCCGACGGTCTTTTCTGAGCGCTTCCGCAGCCTGACCCGAATGGCAATGCGCTGGAAGGACGGGCTGGCTGTGATCTGGAAGCAGGGCGGGAGAAGACAGCGACAGGAGCTGCAGAAGTCGCGATCGGTGGCTCAACGTCCATGACTCCGAATTTGCGGATTTGTGTGTTCACCTCGGTTAGGTTCCTGCTTGTCTTTTGCCATTTTGATTTGCTAAAATGTAATTTTAGATGTGAGAAGCTGCTGCAAAGCACTCACTGTGGTCAAAAAGCCGCTCAGCGGGTTCGAGCTCCATTTTTGAGCAGTACTTACCTGCTTGTGTCTAGTTTTCTGGATGCTCTAATAGCTTTGTAAGTGCTCCAGTTGATCACCTATGCGACGACCATATATCTAGCCACTGACGAGACTTTTCTTGTTTTCGCTTTCGATGATGACAGTTCGGACTAAACTTTGGACGAATTCTAGCGCTGTTGGCGATCGCGTCTGTGGTACCACACATGATAGATAAGTGGCATACACGTCGCAAAGCAATTCCAAACAAAATACAAAACCGCGTACCTGAATAAAGAAGGCATGAGCTTGAAACGGAAGTTTGCGCAACGCTCTCCCACTGAAGCCTTCGGTCATTTCTGCCACCCGAAGCAATCCTGTCGACAACTCAAGCTCGTCATCACCTTCGCTGCCGCTGTCGCTGTCCATCTGCTCTGCTGATCGCTTTCTTGACGCTGTCTTCTTGCTGAGCTCGCTAAACGAAAGCAGAGGGCGTCTGCATGGTTTGATGATATGCACGCGGCGAAGCTCCTCGACGCAGCTCCGCAAGATTTCGTATCGAGCATGCGAGGATGGAAGCCCAATGTACCTAGTTCGTATGATCTGTTAGCTAAGCAAGACGACGAACGTCAGAGCAACGCCACTTACTGCTTGATATCTGCTCGATCAACGAAGGCAACGTCGATCGCTTCCGTGATGTTTGACGTGGTCAGAATCAGCACGTTGGAGTAGCTTTTCAAGGAATCCAATTGCGTCAACAAAGCGTTGACAACACGGATGGCATCCGACGGCTCGGATCCACTGAGAGCCGCTTTACGAGCCGCAGTCAACGACTCGACCTCGTCTGAAAAAGCAAAACGTCATCAGGTTACACATTCTTCTCGAAAATGGCTTCATAGACAGATTCTCTCTCACCAATCAGGACGTAGACGAGGGACTCTTCGTCTTCGACTAGTTCTTGGATCTGGCGGAAAAGCTTCATCACAAGCTTCCCGCTCTCTGAGAACCACTAGACAACACGAATTTCGACAACATGAATTTCGACAACACGTTGAATGGAGTCTATATCCCCAAACGCTCGCGCGCATTTCAGGCCAAACGCACTTTACTGAACAAGCTGTGCGCGTTAATCTCGAGCAAATACGCGCTTGGATACCTGAAAAGCCACCGAGGACAAGCTTTGCAAGTCAGCTTCGTATCACACCAAATAGGAAACCTCAAGGAACCTTCTCGTTACCTCTCGGACAACCGGATACTGAGTTTCTGCGCCAGCGCCTTGCTCAGACTGGTCTTCCCGGTTCCTGGAGGTCCGTGGAGCAGCACAACTCTGCAAAGACATATTGTAAGTTCACAGCTCCAGGGTGTGGCCGCATCTACGATCGCAGCCCACCTGTTCCAGGAGATGATGTGCGGATTCACGTTCGACTCCGAGAAGAGCATCGCAGTCGTTGCGTAGTCGAGGACGGTTCGCTTCACCGCCGAATCGTAGATTAGCGACTCCCAGAGCCCATCGAGACTATGAGATGGCAGAGCCAACTCCTGACACGTCGACACGTTCTCGTCGTCGTCCGTCGTCGCCTCAGCAGGAGGTTGCTAGCCCGCATCACCACACACACAGGTGAGCGAAACCTGCAAACAAAATCATAGTCCACCCTCGCTTCCAGCAGCGATGCGCCTCTATGTGTGTGTCTCTCTATATCTTGGCAGCAGCGCACCTCGCTGAGCTTGTACACGTGCACGAGCAGCTGCGCTTCCCAATCTTGAGAGCATTCTTCGAACTCGTCGCCGTCGTCGCCATCTATTGCATCAACCAGCGCAATGCCACATGTGATCAAACGCGCCGGCAGGAATGCGACAACGCCGCACAAGCACGAAGCTTCAGCGTTTACCCTACCGATCTCCGCAATTCGTACGGCGTCGACATGCTCCATCAGAAGCGGTTCGTGCCCAAATTCCACGGCGCCTGCTCTCCAATAACACAGCAAAGTCACAACCCGCGAATAACCCATCAGCAGCAACTCCACTCGCAAACACGCCGCGCGTGGCAATGAAACTCCAGAACGCGCCTTTCGCGTAGTCGCTGCCGCTGGCGCCGCGCTCGACCAGGAAGCGCACGACGCTGTCGCGCACAATGTCGAATGCGACGGCGCTCTCGAGCTTCACGCGCACTTCAACTGCAGCACCGAGTCAGTCAGTTTGCGCACGCAAACACATACACACACCGCGACAGAGCGACGACGAATGAACACCACAGCGAATATGTGGATTTGCGCATGCAGGAGTACCGTGCACGTTGCGGCTGCGGGCTGCCGCCATCTCCGTCGCGGACGCCGCCATGTTGTTGCGCTTAGAAGGCGCGCGGAAACATGGTTACTCTTGACATTTTCGACGGCTGCAAGACGTCAAAAATGTCAGGAACTTGCAGCACTGCTTTGCCAAAATCACTCTTTTTCGAAATATGGCAAAAACAAGTATTGCGGAACACGCAAATCAGAAATTAATATGCAATGCCAGGGGGGTAATGATCTGCTGGTCTGTGTGCATTTTACCACAGACGGTCTTGAGCGCCATGGAGGAAACACACAGACTGGCATCCACGTCATCTGCTTTTATCGCAACAATGGTCCACTTTGTATGCGCAGTCCTCATGCTGCTGACCAACGCAAAGCGCGTCGTTTAATGTGTTGTCTGCGCTCACAAGGGCGCATTTAAGAGCTAACGCCTCAAACGTACAGTGCATAGTACTGTACTGTAGGTTAAGTCGCTGAGATACGAACCTGTAGTTTGCATTCTCCTCCCGACTCACTGCTACGTTTCTCCCTCGTAATAGGCGAATCCTATCAAGCAACAAAAGAAAAGAAAAGAAACAGGAGCAAACCAATGCGAGGTTCTTTGCGACAGCGTCTGCGTCTGTTATCTTTGTCATCTACCAAATCATCGGGATCGTCCGCCCTCTGCTTCGACATGCCAAAACCGCCCTGTCTCCCAGCCACGATCCATAGACGCCCGCAACGTGCGTTCCCATTTTCGCGCCCACTTCAACAATGCGCCTCAATACTGTACCTGGAAGCAACAAAATCGAACTTGGCGGAACACGAATTCCGATTTTCATGGTGAAGTCGGCAACAGTCCAGAAACATTCCACGGCGCACCTGCGGATTGGTCTGATCGGATTGGAAAGGTGGCTGCATTTCTCCTCTCACTTGCGCGGGGGAATGCTGCTGTTTATCGATACGAGAGAGTCTTAATTCGACACATTCCTACGGTAGTGCCATCTTCAGGAAATCAAATGCTCGCACACGCATCAATTGCTGTTTTTGCCAAGAAACTCGCTCGCGATGCGAGTCCTGCCTGTAGCTTCATCATGTTTTCACTCTGAAGCCTTTCGAGGTTGATACGGTCCACCTCTCCAGCAGTGTACAGTATGTATTTAAACAGTATACTATTTGTTGAAGTGCTTTTTGCCGATAGAACGTGTACCTTCGACAGTTTTATAGAACATTCACCAAATCTGACAGGATGGTGGGTTCTGATTTTTCGGGTCGGTGTGTCAGCACGTCGTCCGCCAATTGCGCGATCCGTTGCTCCTTCCTTGAAGGGGGGATTATGGCACCAATTTTTCCCAGAGAAGCGTATGACAGCGCTGGGAAACTGCGTTCCCTCTCCAAACATTCCGATTGCGGGCGTGGGAACTGAGATGGATCATACTTTGCCCGTGTTGTAGGGTTGCGTATGTTGAAGGAGCTCGCGTTTTAATCGCTCGTGCTTTTAGGATGCGACCTCCAAATCCCAACGCTGTAAACGCTGGGCGATTTCGGCCGATTCGGAAGCGAGCACGAAGGAGAGGGGAAAAAAAAGAAGACGAGGCAGATCGCTTGGATACGGTCTGGTACTGTAGCAAAAGTGACACAATCTTCTTTTTTCGGGCCGAAAGCCTCAAAAGCAAGGGAGAAAAAATGTCGCGTGTCGACGCGCTGTCGGGGTTTCTTGAGCTTGGCCGTTTCGTGGACACTGGCAAGCGCTGCACTCATGAATCCATTGGCGATACAGTGTACAAATCACAAAAAGCTGGCCGTCCACGAGTCGAAGCGTTCTGTGTTCTGTGGACGAAGAAACGAAAGAGAGCCTTCGCCAACGCGTCAAATCGCAACCAGTCTGGCGGAATATTGGACGAGCCGCGCGATGAGGAAGAGAACTCGGATCTGGGCAAAAAGATCTCGCTTGCAAAAATCGAATTTTGTGCTCTTGTCACTCCTGACAGGTTCAGCGTTTACAGTTGTTACACACGCGTTGTGGGTGAGGAGTGATTCGCAATCGCAAGGACAATTACACTTACATTCGAACGGTGTGGTTTGAATTCATATTATAGGTGTATATCGTTTCATAGAGATTGTGAACGAGAGCAATTAATATAACAGAAGCGATATATCTCGAACATGATCTAGTGTTTACAAGATCTGAGAGGGCGCGCTATGATGAGTGATTTCCGTACGGCCCCAACAATGGCTCGGTTTTGTCCATAAAGGGAGATGTCTCCGCCTCGCCTGACATCCCACCTTCACTCCGATTGGCCAATCGCATCGCCCGACTCTGTCATTTGAACAAGAGCGCCCATCCTCAAAGAGAACTTTTAGCCAATCACGCGCCACTTGACAAGGGGGAGTGCACCCCGAACCGCTGCTGCAGACGGCTGACTCTCTTTCGCCTCCGCTCACTATGGGCTGCTCCTTTTCTATGCGGCACGTGGTTCTTTTCTGTTTTCACAATTGCAGGCAGAGATCCGCCGAGAGGGGGATTGCGCTCCCATCTGATCGAGCTTTCTTCCCCCAGACGTCCTGACGACGACGCGCGCCCTCAGCCGCTCGGCTCCTTCCTTCTTTCCTTCCTGCCTGCCGCAGAATCGGACTCGCGGGTTAGTGAGAGAGAGAGAGAGAGAGCGAAAGCGCGATTCGCTATTCGCTATTCGCGCTAGTTTCTTTGCCCGCCGCCGCAGCTCGTCCATCTGGCGGCATCCGCGCGCCATATCCAACGAAAGAGACGGTACCGGCCGTCTGGATCTCTGCCCCCTCGTCCTCCACGTTTCCCTTCCCTGTCGCTTCTCCGCGGAAGCGCCAGTTTGCCGCAGAGAAGATTCCGGACGACACGCAGCAGCCGCGCGGGCGCCGCGCCAGTCTCGCCGACCGCGCGTCCTTCGCCAAGCTCAAGAGTGCCATGCTGCCCAACATGCATAGTCCGCAATTGGTGTCGAGCGTGTCGCGTCGCGCGTCCATGCGGTCGCTCCTCGCGCGCGAGTCCTCCACGGAGGAGACCATCGTGTTCGTGGACCAGATGATCCAGGGCATCCAGCAGCAGATCAAGCAGGAGCTCGGCTTCAAGGAGATCGTCGTGGCCACGGGCGACGAAGCGCTCGACGCCGGCATCTCCACCACGTCGCTCGCGTCCACGGCCGACACGGTGCTCGGCACGAGTCTCAATATGCCGCACTTGCTTTTGGCGCACTCGATGAACAGCAACTCGCCCGCCGCTGCGCCCTCGTACTCGGACGAAATGCGCCAGGCTGTGGGCAGCGAAATGTGGGAGAGCATGAACGCCAGTCGACGCGGATACCTCTACGGCCTCAAGCCAAAGACGTCGGACACCGGAAGCGACGGCTCGGGATGCAGCGATTGCGCCAAGGGAACCGTGTACGTATCGCCGTACTATAAAAGCAAGAAGCGCGTGCTTGTCATCGTGCCGTACCGAGAAGCTGGTATCTGGAGCCGCAGTATCTGCATGCAGCAATCGAGCCCGAATGATAACAGCGGCTCGATGATCAACTACCTCAAGAAAGCGTTGGCTGAAAACTATGGCGTCATCATCATGAACCCCGCGGCACAGGTGTGCCACCCGAGCAATCACGTCACGCAAGCGTGGGAACAGTTGATCGCCCCGTTGGACAGCGATGTTTTCATTATTGCATTCTCTAGAGGCTGTCAGTATGTCAAGCATTTGCTCAACTACGACAACGGCCAAGGTGCCGTGCAAGATCGTGTGAAGGCGCTTGCGTTGGTGGAACCGAGCCACTACGTTGCCGACAGCGATACATATTTCGCGCGCCGTGTGCTCGCGCGGCGAGCAGTCGCATGGATTTTGTCGTCTGAAATCGATGTCGGTGTCAAGATCCCGAAGGGAGAAGCTCGTCATGGCTGTGTCTGTATTTCCGCCGGCACGGTGCCAATGAACGTCCAGGGCAGCAGCGGCGCATGGGCTCTCGAAATCGTCATGAGCTCTGTGTTTGGTTCGTTTGCGGCGCGTTGCGGCGAAGCCTCCGGGATCACTGTGAACGACGCAAAGATCAGTTCATGCGGCATCTGTCATCGAAAGCTCGGCGTGCTCAACCGAAGAATTCCGTGCACGTGGTGTGAGGTGAAGTACTGCTCGAAATGCTGCGAAGATAAGTTCGTCCCTGCGTTTGGAAGCTGGCGCGTGTGTTCGCTGTGCCAGAGTTTGCCGTGCTTGATTGATCCTCGCCGAAAGAATAAAATCGCAAAGCCTCACCAGAGCCCGACTGCTGCCGCTGGGGACGAGCGTGTGAGCGTGTTTATTCAGCCATCGGGCGACGAGCCAGTCTCCCTGCGCGATTTCGAGATCATTAAGCTCATTGGACGTGGCGCATGCGGCCGAGTGAAGCTTGTACGGAAGAACCATGGCTCCGACGAGGGCAGTTTCTACGCTATGAAGGCGATCCGAAAGAAACTGGTCATCCAGCGAGGTCTCGTGGAAGCTACAAATGCCGAGCGACGAATCTTGGATCGCACAAATCACACGTACGTGGCGACGCTGTGCTACGCGTTCCAGAACGAATCAAAGCTGTACCTGCTCTCGAAATACTACCCTGGTGGCAATCTGCTCGATCAAATGCGACTCGCTCGGCGCTTCACGGATGACCGTACGCGGCTGTACACCGCTGAAGTTGCGCTTGCGATCCGCCATCTCCACGAGAATGACATTATTTACCGCGACTTGAAGTTGGAGAATGTGCTCGTGGATTCCGATGGCCACGTTGCGCTCACTGATTTTGGTATGTCGAAGGAGAACATGTCGGAGGACGCTCGTACGTCTACGTTTGTCGGGACGTACCAAATGATGGCTCCTGAAGTGTTTTCTGGCAAATCGTACTCACGTGCGGTTGACTGGTGGGCACTGGGTGTGATGGTGTACGAGATGATTGATGGACGCACTCCGTTCAATGCGAAGACGAACAAGCTGATCAAGGAACGAATTGTGAACGTCGATCTGAAATTCTCGCCCCGTTTCACTGATGACGCGAAGGACTTTGTGTCGAAGCTTCTCACCAAGAACGAAGAAGACCGTCTCGGCTGCGATGAGAACGGATTCAACCACATCAAGAACCACCCGTGGTTTGGTGGCCTCGACTGGGATAAGGTCGCTCGTCGCGAAGAAACGTTTGAGGGCCAAGCCGATTTGATGAAGAGCCATGCGAAGGAGTACAAAACGTCGGACATTTTCGACACGTACATGAACACGATCGAGGTTCCTGTGGACACCCCTGCGTCGGTGAAGAGTACGACCGATGAGCTGTTTGGTGACTTTGCGTTCAACTTTATGGATGACAATGACGGTGACGAGCCTGAATTCGAGGAACCGAGCGACCAAGAAGACGAAGTGGAAGGCAGGGAAGAGAACCCGGCGGGTTCTTCAAATGGCGAAGCGGAGGTGGAGACTTTTTTGACGTCTGCTGAGTCGCAATTCGACATCAGCTTGCTTCGCCCAGAGCGAGCCACGGACTTCGGACTCTCCGTCTCGTCGGGTTCGTTGAGCTCGGGCTCGGAAGAAGTCGTGACTGTGGAAACGGTCGCTGATCCTGCTTTGATTACGGTCGGTTCGCCCAAACTCAGTAGCGCAAAGGCAGACTCCCCAGCGCAGAGTGAGGTGTCGACTGCGACTGCCGTCGCGAAATCGAGTGAGGAAGCAGCGAGTGCGAGCCAGCCGTGATTCTAAGTATGCAAGTCAAGTTTGTTTTCGGCCAGTCGTATGTAAGTGTCTTTCTTCGTGTGGATAAACTAGCATATGTATGTATACAGTTAGGTGGGTGGTGCAATGTGAAGCACCAAATGGTGCGAAAGAAAAGAAAAAAAATCAGCAACAGAAACACTATATGCCGTCTTACGAAGTCAACTAACTCTCGTCGCTGTAGCCGCACACGCGTCGGATGTCCATGACCTGCTGTCGAGCCTGCGCTGTTTTGGCTGCGAGACCAGCTCTCTCGGCCGCAACTTGGATTTGAAGATGCAGCGTCTCCAGTGTTGGATAAATCTCGGGTAGACGCTGCGATTTCCACATATCGATGAGCGTCTCGGCTTCGGCGATGACCATTTCCCAATCCCCACGAGCTGCTGCGTTCTTCATCAGCAGCATCCGATACGCAAACATCATCTCGCGATTTTGCTCAAAGACGCGCGAGTGAGTTGCAAAAAGTTGGGAAAGAAAGCTCCGCTGCGCATGATGTGGCTCTGAAGAGCGCAGCTGCATCAATTGCTGCATCACGAAATCTTCGTCAGCTGCAGGTGCCATTTTGCTGCTGCTTCCAGTCAGGCTCATGCATGGCTCTCCCTTGTTGCTCTCGTCTTCGCAGCGCCAGCACATGCATTCAAAGCCAAAACCACTCGACAAAACCTCTCGACGACGTGCCACCGACTGGAGCAGATCGATGTAGGAATACTCGACGGTGTGGCCTCGCGGGATCTTCTCGATTGCATGGAACGTTAATGTCCGAGTGCGCGTGTCAAAGCTCGGCACGACATTGGGCAGACACGAGTGGTTGAGCGTCATCGCTGCTTCTGGAAACACGCCGACACCAACGGTAGTCACTCCATCCAAGCACAGTGGATGCGCGTTGTATTGAACGCGCTGCAGTGTCTGGCGAATGTGTGCCGCTGTGAAAGATTTGTTCCCGATGCCACCAATACCAGCTGAAATGATAAACGCCGCGACTTGATCCAAAACCTCGCTCTGCTTGGATGATTTCTGCGTCTGCGTGACAAGTCGAGACAATGGCTGCGTCGTTTGCACAAAATGCTCCATGCTCAAGACGGCAAGCGTGAGGCGTATGGTCTCCAAGTCGATGCCCGTGCCTTCCCAGACGCATGTTGTCGCCTTTCTCGAGTCGTCCTGATGGAGCTCTTCAAGCGCGCGGCACTGGAGCGCGTGCAGCACTTCGTCGGCGTCCAAGCAATCGCGCGAGCAGTAGAGCGCGAATTTGCAGGAGCCGCACTGGAACGCTTTCTTTGTGAGAGTCTTGAAGCACCAGTGGCAGCGTCTCCGAGCGAGCTGTTGCTTGAGGACCACGGCAAACGCGGTCGCCTTGAGTGCGCATTTGCCAACGGGAATGCTGCTCTTTGCGACCGCGAATCGACCGAGCCGCGCATTGCGCCAGAGCTCTACGCAGTCGCCGTTCTCGCGCTCGAAGGACTGTTCATGGGGGCGTCGACCTAGTGACGCGCTTGCGTCGTTGATCCGCTCAACAAACACGAGGTCGTCTGCATTGAACCACTGGGTGTGCACCGGGCCACTTGGCAGATGTTCAAGGCCGCGACAGACCCACTCGAGCAGCGTCAAGCCCGCTTCGTCCTTTGTTGTACTGACGCGCACGGGCAAGATCCACGGCGACCGATGTCCAGCACTAGCGCTTCGAACGCCGCATCCGCAAGCAGCTGGCAGAGCGCGCTGAATCCGTCCAGTAACGAGAACGTAGCTGCCGAGCGTCCCTGTCGTCATCATGCTCGTCAAGGTAGCTATGGTAAAGATTGGCGTTTTTTTTTAATGTCTCGATTACCGGATTAGACGGGTGAGAACTCAACTGCAGCAATAACTTACTTTGGTTCTACAGGGGAGATCCCTACTGGGGTTGTAATCTGAACGTGCTAAAATTGGAGACTTTGTAAACTTTCAGG
>JAADVP010000384.1:0-23591 GCA_023335675.1 Globisporangium solare | reverse complement strand
GCGCAGGCCGTGACGAAGGCGATCTTGAGCGGCGCGCTCGAGTGTGTTGAGTACCCGCTCTCGGAGTCGCTGGCGCTCATGGGCATCATGGACAAGATCCGTGCCGACCTGGGCGTAGTGTACGCCGCCGACACCAATTGAAAGGTCCCCACAACAAAGCGAAAACTGTGACTGCGTTGTCGGTGTGTATGCAATAAGGTATCAAGTACTAGGTATGTAGTCAGTCGCTCATGTCTGCTCCAATATGATTGATGATGATGTTGAAGTGATACAGAATGATGGTAACCCGACAGTGCGCCACTCGGCTCAACGGCCACAGCACGTGCTTGCTACTGTGCACTCCACTGCAATCATCATGTTTACGCGAGACGCACTTGTGTTTCACCATGCACGCACACACATAGCGTAGCGTCAAAATGCAGCACGTCGCACTGCTGATGGATGGATTGCAAGCCCGCGACTGCCGAGGTGCTGGGCCGTGCGGGTGGCCACGAGAAGATTCATTCCTGCCCCACCATCCAATGCCTCTGGACCCAACCCGTGACGTGGCGCGCGATGTTGAAGCGCATGTTGATGGGTAACAACAACAACACGAGACGCATTCTCGTCCATCAGTTTTTTCCTTTTGGCAGGTGTCCCGAATGGAACGGCGTTTGATTCGGGACCAGTTCTGAACCATGTCGTCTATTTCAGTACATGGCTTCTACCGGTGCGGTGCTAGTGACGCAAACACGCCAACGTTCAAACAACCTCAAACTGAAGTTGTCGCCGATATCTTGAGGTTTTTAAGTAGAAACCACTCTACACATCGATGCTTTTATCACGCATACAATATAACAGGTAAAATATATTTGAGATCACGGTTTAGCTTCTATACGCACACAATACAATCACACCAAACATCGAATATTCAAGGTTATCTGAAATACACACATGACTACCTCCCTCGCTCCGCGCACATTCGGCAAGGTTATTCAGCATACTCTCCACAAGGTTTTTTCGGCCTCTTTCCTGCCCCAATAGCCTCCTCGCTCACAACTCGAAGTTCGCTGGCCCTCAAGATGCTCGCGTCGCTCTCCCGCCGCCGGCTGCTGCACGCGCCGCACACGCGCCTGTTCTCCGTCCGCGCGTCCACACCGGCCACCAGCAGCGCGGTCTCGCCCGCGGCGGCGCTCAGCAGCTCCGACGACAGCAACGACGCGCCGCTGGACGCCGCGCAGCAGCAGTACCTGCAGCGGCCTGTGACGTACCCGCTCAACAAGGTCAAGGTCGTGCTGCTCGAGAACATCCACCCGCGCGCCGTGCAGGTCTTTGAGCGCGAAGGGTACACGGTGGAAACCCACAAGCGCGCGCTCTCGGGTGAGGAGCTCGCGCGCATCGCGGGCGACGCTAACATCCTCGGCATCCGCTCCAAGACCCAGTTAGACAAGGAGTTTTTCAGCACGATCGGATGGCATGAACACCGTCTCTGGGCCGTCGGGTGCTTCTGTATCGGTACGAACCAGGTCGCGCTCCAAGATTCGGCCAGCTACGGTATCCCGGTGTTCAATGCGCCGTTCTCGAACACGCGTTCGGTGGCCGAGAAGACGCTGTCGGAAGTGATCGCGCTGCACCGCAAGCTCTTCTTGCGCTCGACCGAGTTGCACCAGGGCATCTGGACGAAGTCGGCCACGGGTTCGCATGAAGTGCGTGGCACGACGCTCGGTATTGTCGGCTACGGCCGCATTGGTTCGCAGATCTCGGTGCTCGCGGAGCTGTTGGGCATGAAGGTGGTGTTTTATGACCCCATCAAGTGTCTGCCATTGGGCAATGCGCGCCAAGTGGACACGCTCGAGGAATTGCTTGCGATGTCGGACGCTGTGACGCTCCACGTGCCTGCGACGGCGGACACAAAGAACATGATCAACGCCAAGACCATCGCGCACATGAAGGACGGCGCGCTCTTGGTGAACAACGCGCGTGGCACGGTGATTGACATTGAAGCAGCTGCTGAGGCGATCCGCTGTGGCAAGCTCGGTGGTCTCGCAGTCGATGTGTTCCCAGAGGAACCTGAGAAGAACGGGGAGCCGTTTGACACGCCACTGCGTGGCCTGCCGAACGTGATCCTGACGCCGCACATTGGTGGCAGCACGGAAGAAGCGCAGGGCAATATCGCTGTGGAAGTCGCGAGCAAGCTGGTGCGATACATCAACAACGGCTCGACCACGACGTCGACCAACACGCCGGAGCTCGACATGCAGCCGATCCGCAACAACTCGATGCGCATCCTGCACATGCACCAGAACGTACCGGGCGTGCTCGGCAAGATCCACTCGGTGCTCTCGGACTACGGCATCAACGTGACGTCGCAGTACCTGCAGTCGGACCCGCGCCACGGCTACATCGCGTTAGAAGTGGAGAAGTTCCACGCCAAGATCGTCACGCGCGAGCTCAAGAAGATCAAGGAGACGATCTTTTTGCGAACGATCGTGTAGAAAGCGTGGCCAGAGCGAGCGTGTGCGTGGGTCCGAGTCTCCCTCCCACCAATAGACAGCGAGACGTTCCCCGCGCACGCGTCTCCCATACATGTGTGTGTATTCATTCCATTCGCCAAAGAGCATTCATGGCTTCAGATGGGTAGGCGCAATAAGAAACAAGACGAACCATTTCAGCTGGGCGGCCAAAACAAGCGCGTGAGGGTTTTGCCAGCACACACGCACACACGCCGCCAGCAGAGTATTCTCGAGTTGATTTGTTGTTGGCGCCATTGGGCTCTTGAGAGGCGCATGCTCTCTCGCATGATGACGACAGAGCGTGCGTCTACAGCAGCATCAAGCGCTAACACCAGTCAATACAGTTCCGCCTTCCTCCAATGCAATCGTCTCGTGGCGGTCGTCTCGTTTGCTTACTCGTTTGCCGTAGCTCTCGCCATCTATTGTGTGTGGTTCTTACTTCTGACTGCGCTCGCTACCTGGACGAGCGTTCTCTCTCGACAGTGCCGAGCAAGCCCGTGGGGTCGATCTCTTCGCGTTTGCTGGGGCTGCGTTCCGGTCCAGAGCGCGGCTCGCCGTCGATGGCGTCTTGCTCCGCGTCTTCGCTGATGAAATACAGGTTCTTGCGGTCCGAGCGCCACCCGTCGAGGTTGAGTTTGCCTGACGAGTAGTGCTGGTTCGAGTCGTGGATCGCGCGCGCGACGCGCTCGTCGAGCTCGAGGAACCGCAGCAGCGCCGCCACGACCTTGCAGCCGATGTACGCCGACACTGTCGTCGCTGTGCCTCGCAGACTCTGGTAGAACTCGCGCTCGTGCTGCTGCAGAAACGCGTCCTCGTGGAGCGCCTGCAGTCTCTGGAGCACGCTCTTGATAAATAGCGTGAGCGCGAATCGCCGCTCCTGGAGGACCCCGACCGTGCGGCGACGCAAGAACCGCTTGCGGGGAAACATGGACGTGTCGAGCAACGGCGAGAGCGCCGAGAGCGGACAGCGCGTGTCCCGCAAGAAGCAGCAGCACTGGCACGCGCCGCTTTTGGTGCTGTCGGTCAGCGACTTGAGCTCCTTGAAGAGCGCGCGGCACTGCGAGTAGCTTCTCGCGGCTTCGTGCGCGGTCGGGAACGCGCTTTCGTCGACCGGCCGCAGCGTGCTCCCAATGAACGTCGACGCGACCGCGACACCGTGCTGATGCGTCACCGCGCGATCGTGCGTGTCGAGCGGGTGGACGGCAAACACGTACTGCGGCGAGCCGCCAGCGCAGCTCGCGCCATGGCGCTGGATGCGCACAATGTCGACATCAATGTCGCACAGCACCGTCGCCATCGCAAGTGAGACTTTGGTGCGCTACTTGAGACTCTGGCGCGCTACTTGAGACTTTGGTTCTCGTGCCAAGTGAGACTTGTGCACGCAGAAGGGGTTGGCCACGAGACAGACACGCCTTGCGGTGTGCTGGGACGAAGCTTGAGTAGCGAAATGGGCGGCTGGGGCGACAGATGGCGATCCGAGCAGTGATCCCAGGTGCTGTCGATGCAGAAACAGACGAGCGCATCCCGCTGGCAAGTGGTTGCAATGTGTGCTCCACGCTCCAGGATAAGATGCAAAGGCACGACACAACGGCGAGTGATGGATGCCTTCTCAACAAATGAGCTGCTGCGAGAGTGAGTAATCGCTGCCATGACGTGACAAAAGCGCGCCCGCAATGGCTGGTGGCGGTGCGGTCGCTCGTGGACTAATTCGTGTAGGTAATGGCGCTCGCACGACCAGTGGTTGGTACACGAGCGCACAGGTGGCGCGGAAAAAACTACAAAGTGTAAGACGCGGGCCAGAAACCTCGACAGGAAGCTGCTCGCGATGTCGCGGCTGGCTGACGGAGCCATCCTGCGGAGAAGGACAGCGACTTGCACGACTGGACGGGGCAGACAAGGGAGGGAGGAACCAACCGCCAAGTGGCTTCCTCTTGGGATGAGTCCACAGCCAGCTGGCAGCGCCCATCCGACTGCGAGCATGCGATCTGTAGCGCAAAGTTCAGATTGCGGAGCAGCCAGCAATCGAGTCATCGTGCCTCTGCAGCTGTTGGTTCGCTGTGTCACCCGGTGACTCACCTTTCACTCAAAAAACAATTTCTTTTGCTTGCTAAGTATGAAAAAATTGTGCAGCCCATTCCAGTGCAATTTGGAAATCAACTAATTGGCACAAGGGCTCACTCAACTTGGTTGAAACGATGGATACACTTTCATTTTGCATTGCTTTCGAAGCAGAAAATGCAGTTTGTTGCTGACTGACTGTGTTCGCCATTTTTCAAGTTGCGCAAGGATCGCTCTCGTCAAGTGCAGTGGCTGTCGCCTTTCAGATCAAGTGCATTCCGACGGCTGAGGTTTGAGGAGGGGAGATCTCGAGACTTGCTGCTGGCTGCATCGTCTGTTGTGCAGTCATGACGTCGTGTCTGGGGAAAGGCTGCTGTATCTGATCCGCCCGCGAGGTCGCGTGTTTGCTTTTCCTGTCCATGGGACGACGCGAAAGCGACGCCGCAGGTGGGTGGGCAGTCGATGCTTGGACCTGGCTGGGGGAAGAACCGTGACTCGCATGCGGTGCCGGACCCATTCTCGATCCAACGACATCCACGCGATCGATCCCTTGTTTTCCCCATCGGTGGTCGAGATTGTTTGCTCGCTTCGCATTGCTACACATGCGGGTGGATGCGCTCGTGTGCATCGGGACAGCTCCACTGGATTTCTCGACACAAATCCAGCAGGAGCGGGATGGGTGGGACGGTGGTTTTTCACGCGCGCGCGAAGAAGGGAAAAAAGTTCAGGATATGCGTCATCCGCGTCGTTCGTTGACTGGAGAGAATGCCATGTTGTGTGGTGAGGGCGGGCGCCAGCAGAGACAGGGTCGCGAATATGGGAATCGGCGCTGCTCTCACGAAGATGGCAGGTGACAACTCCGAGACTCATTTCGGAGACGCGAGTGTGTGTGTGCGTGTCGGGCAGAACCTGTTTGTCTAGGACGGTTCAGAAGATACAGATCACAAGACTGTCATAGTGCGCCAGTCGACTCGAGGAAGGGATGAGACTCTGTCGAGTCTTGCGCTAAAAAAATGGTGGAAGCCATCGCAAAAGGGAGCGCGGCAGAGACCCGTGCGTACCGGTGATCCTCGCGTCCACTCGTCTTGATGATAGGCAACGGCCTGGTTTCGTTCTTCGTCCTTGAGGAAGCCATCCTGGGGACGAATGAAGCAGACCATGGGGGGCGCCATCACACGACGGCGCCGCAGGTCGACTGCAGTATGCTCGTTTCCTACCAAGACGCTCGCAAGAAGCACTAGAGTCCGAATGCGAGGTCGTCCCTGTGGCTCTGAAGCGCAGGATGGCTCGAGAAGCGTCCAACACGCGAACAGCGCGGTGGCTCAGAGCCACCAGATCCGTTTGTATCGGATCCCACGTGGCGCCCGCCGAAAAGAGACAAGCGAAAGCGGCAAAAGCGTGCTCCACGTCGAGGGCATCACGAGGTTGAACTACAACGAGGCGCTCGTCCCAGGTTCAACCACAACTGGCCTCCCAGCGGCTTGAAGTGAACGAAAGCGCGTTGAAGGTTCAACGTTGAATCTCGGACGCGAAACTGGAAGTCTGCTGCTGATCCAAAACTGGACTTCCGCCCGCCAACCCCATGGTTGCACGCCTGCAACGCGCGTCGCATGCGTGGGCGAATCGGACGCCAGCGAGATCGCGGCTGCACTGCGGCGCTTTCTGGGAGGCGTATGCGAAGCCAGCGCGAACGCGATGGGTGGGCTCTCGCTGCTTGCTGCAAGAGCAACAGCTCTCACGCGCGGCTCCACCCGAGCCGCTGCTGCTTGTCGTGGTGCATTGCGATCTTCAACGCGTGCCATCATCGAGCTTAAAAGTACAGTTTAGAGGCCGTGGTGGGTAAGTTGACGGTGACACGTTGGCACTGCACGACACGATTGGACAGAAACCCACGCAGTTCAACGCGGCTCTCGCTCCGATCGTCAACTCTCACGTGGCCGAGAGTTTGAACTAAGCCGGCGCGTGGCTCCGCTTAGGAAAAACCTACGCAGTGGTGACCTGGGGCGGCGTCCAGGCGGCTCCAAGCGCCCCTTTTCTTTTAGCAGGTCTTTGGATTCCTCAAATGCTGGTCCGAGCACCGGCGCGTTTCTCATTGCAGCCGCTGTTTATGCCTGCGCTCGCGAGTGCAAAGCGCGACTTGCTTCCGCACGCGTCGCAATCGCGTCTGCGTCTCACCTTGTTCTGTCCGCATCGCACCGTGTTTTACGATGAGGAGTAGAAATGTAGCCACTTTATCCCCAGTGCGCTGCAAATGGAGCAAGATAATGCAGCGCGCATGACGTTATGGCCGCAATACACTGTACTCTGCTGCAGCTTGCACTTGGAGGATCTTCAACTCGGCCCGTCTTTTGTTTTGTTTTGTTTTTTCCTTTCCGCCATTCTTGTGAACCCTCGGTTGCAGTTCGCTTGCTTGGGTGCGGTCCAGACTTCAACCAGTACTCACTCGCACGTGCAGGTCCGTCCTGCGTCGTCGTGCGCGCGCCGGTCGATCGCATGATCCGCTCCCTGTAAGGAAGCATCCACTTCTGTACTATGTATGCTGCAGCGTGTGCGCTGGCTGCGTTGAAGTATCAGAGATGTTGGTGGTCTCCTGCTGATCTTCTGATACGTACGTTGAGTTTACTGTGCGCACGCTTGTTGCAGTTCGCGCTTCGGACGGAAAGTGGCGTCGCGCGGATGATGATGATCGCGCCGGCATCGCATCCAACAGCATGAAGACCAGCCATTCGGTGCTTCGCTATTAGTATGGTAAGAGTCCATCTAGTAGCCAAGGTATCCACATGCATACGTACCTAAATATATAGAGCATACACGTGCAACTTCAGTCTTGCAAGGTATCGGGACCGCTTGCAGGTTTAAGACCGCGGATCCTGAAGTTTTTCGTTTGCAGAAGGCTTCCACTTTTTTTTTTTGTGTGTGTGCTTGCTTTGTGTTTGCGTGAACGCAACTTCAAGCTTGAATTTCAACTGCAACCTACAGCGCCACCCAGCGCAAACTGCAAGCCGCAAAACGTCCGGATCCAAAGTGCAGCAACTCTTAGCGACGGGGTGTGGAATAATCGCGAGCTCCTACTGTATGAGCGACAAGAAAAGAAGAAAGAAAATATGCAGCAAATGTGCGCATGAACAAGCAGCTACATACAGTACTTGTATGTGCACACAGTTGGCTTCGTTTTCTTTTTTTTGCGTGCGTTTGTGTGAAAATGCAACACAAGAAAGCGGTAGAGAGCGGGTGGTTGCTGAATTGACGTTCGAGGTTCATGGAAGCATTATTATTAATAATGGTCCAGGATTCCCTTCCCCGCCCTTGTTCGCAGATTGGCTCGCTTTTGTTCCCACAACGGAAAACAAAAGTATTGTGCGTCATGTGCAAGTTGCACACAATTGCAACTTGCAGTGCGAGACAAGTGGTGTTTGCGGTACGTTATTTGACCCATACGGCGCTTGACAAACTGAACCAAGTGCACGTTGTCGCCATCCGTCCGTCCGGTCAGAGCTTGAACTTGAACAACTAAAACTTCAGTTGCAGTTGTGCAGCGGTTGGGGTTGCGTCAGGTCCGTTTCCTCCTTTGCTGAAAACTTGTGGTGTTTGCTGTTTGTCAACGCCAAAAACCACGTCTGAGTGGGGTGGATTGTGAAATCACTGTCTTTTGCAAGCAAAGTTGTTACTCTGCTGGAGAGGGCCCAACAAAAGTTCAACTTGCACTGGATTCACTGCTCAAAGGAATGGTCCATGCATACAAGTGTAAAGAAAGTTGTGTGTTTGCTTGTGACCGAAGAGCAAGCAAGTCGACAGTCTTAATGGGTCTGTCGCTTTGAAAACAGTGGTTATTGGCGCAAAACTTGTCAGAAAAAATAACCTCACCCTATAGATAACTTTAACCACAACCTGCAACAGGCAATCCTTGAGGAACGGAGGCAGAGCTAATCAAACCCTTCATAAGACGAAAGTATGGCTCGAGCGTCTGAATGAACGCCAGTGACTGTCTGTCTACAAGGATAAATATGCGATACTAAGCAAGCGTACTATTTTCTCCCGTGTTTTTATCCCATTCAAAGAGCGTTGCATCAACAATTCAAACAGCACGGCACAATGGCAGTGATAATCAAAGCCTCTTCGGTTATTCAGAACAAATTAATGATTGTGCTGGCCAGTCGGCAGTGGTTTTTGAATCAAAACACGCCAAAGGAAACTGCAGAATCCGCAACGGCGCGCGTGCGTACATAAACAGGTCCACTTGATGGCCTTCCCACTTGACATTCAGGGAAGAGCAACCTGGTTCTTTGTGTGCCAGCCGTCAACAAATGCACGTGACAGGACTGAATGTGCACGCACACACTCACACACCCCACATCCGTGCCAGCATATTACGTTTGACGGGTGGTCGCTCTCCTCTTTCATTCTGGAATTGGACAACTCGAGAGCACTCGTCTTGCCTGCATATCGGATTCGACAGGAAAAAAACAAAAAACAAATAAACCCCCAGACCATGACGGTGGCCATCGCAGCGGCACCAAAGATGGGGCTGCTCCCATCCCCTTCTTCCTCCGCGTCGGGCTTTGCGCCAGAAATGCCGCGGCGCTCTGGCCTCACAATTCAAGTCACAGGAACAGCCTCGGGTCCCCCTTCGTCCGACATGTTCCGCGCCGCTCTGGCGCCTCCCAGTTCCCACCAAATGGCGCTGCCCGTCACGCTCCCGAAGCTGCGGATCCCGACGGACTCGGACGTGGCAGCTACCCACCAGAGCCCCGCGTGGCCGCAGCAGCAGGTCCACCCGCAATTCCCACAGACCTCGTCGCTCCACGCAGCGGCGAAGCAAGTCTCGGGCCCGCTCACGCGGTCGCCGTCGTCGCCCGCTGCGTTCTTTAACGACTCGGAGAATAAGGTACGCTTTATATATTAGAGTTTGTATGAGGGCCCATCTCAGGAACAACAAAACACTAACGGGTACTGTGTGGTGCGTTTCTCAGTTTGGCTTGACCCATTTGCTGGAAGCGGCCGAGCAGTGCCTCCCAGTGCCAGTGGCGGCTCCGTCCAGTGACAACAGCGGCTTCATGCACCAGCAGTACAACCAGATGAGAAAGCGCAGCTTCAGCGACCGCGAGTCCCAGCACCAGGCTGCGTATTACCAGGAGCAGCTGCCGTCCACGGCGCACAAGATCCACTCTATCGGGTACCTGGTCGACGACGAGGCCCGGTTGAAGCGTGCGCGCGCCGAGCTCCCAGTCAACTTCCACCCGTCCTTTGGCGGACTGTCGCTCCAGCCCCAGACGCCTCACCAGCAGCAGCCGCACCACCATCACTTCCAGACGAGCACAATGCCGGGCTTCCGGTCCCCAGTCTCCCACAGCAACCCGCACTTGACCAGCATGGGCTCGCCCTCGGGCATTGCAATGCCCAGCATGGTCTGGGAGACCGTGCTCACGAGCGGCAAGTTCCCGTCGGACGTGTGCCTGAGCGAGAACAGCAGCGCGTCAGCCAACAAGCCGAACGAGAACACGACGGCGGTAGACAACCTCGTGATCAAGCAGGGCCGCTGGACGTGCGACGAGAAGGAGTTTGCCGAGGCGCTGATCCAGTCTGTTCGCAACGGCGACGCCGTGCTGCCGCCGAACGTGTCGCTGCGAAAGTTCATCGCCGACAACCTGCAGTGCAAGGCGATGCGTGTGAGCAAGAAGTTTCGCAGCCTGCGGTCGTGCCACAGCCCGACGCCCAGCAACGGCTCGTCGCCGACCGCCGAGGAGTCGGAGACGGCGCGTGAGAAGAGCTTCAACCCGCTGAGTCTGCGCTCGATCATGAACAACGAGGCCGCGGCCGAGTACGAGAGTCTGGCGTCGAACCAGCACGACGAGCGCGAGTTCCACCACGTCGAGAGCTACTCGGCATCCAAGAAGCCAGCAGCCGCCACGACGCAGCGCGTGCTCAAGCGCTCGGACTACTCGCAGCACGGCATGGTGCGCAGCGGGCGGTGGTCGCTGGAGGAGGAGAACTACGCCAAGGCGATGATCGAGGCGTTCAAGGCCGGGTACCTGCCGTTGCACGGCAACGTGTCGCTGCGCAAGTTTCTGTCGGAGGTGCTCGTGTGCCACCCGATGCGCATCAGCAAAAAGTTTGTGGGCTACGTACGCAAGTACCACTGGTACCGCATCGCGGCGGGCAAGTGCGACCCCGAGGCCAAGCACGCGGCGCTCGAGCAGCTCTGCCACCTCGAGCGCGCGTTCTGGGCGTCCATGCAACAGAGTAACGACTGGTCGCTGGCCGCCGCACTGCCAAGCGACGAGTAACTCAACGATATTTAAACGCGGCGTGCGCATGATGGGACGACGATTATATTAGGGCGACTATTTTAACTGTAGGTGGTGTCACGAGTAGCAATAGTGTGGAGTATGCAATAGGTTATTAGTAAATCGATGTGGTTATTTTTTTTCTGTATACATCTGGTGTTTGTTTGGTGTTGGCGGCTTGCGCGGTTAACGATCATTTGCAAAAACCCGCATCGCAGCAGAGTGCTGATTATGTCACTCGGTCCTGCATGCAAGGCCAATACGCACCAAACGAATAAATCAAGTTATTTGGTCAGTTGAGTGACGAGCAGATCGATAGTGACGAGTTTGTTAGTGACATAGTTGAAGTTCAACGACGACAATAAACAAAAAGAAAGAGCGACTTGAAGTTTGCATGCCGCAACCCGACAACCATTCAGTCACCCCTTTCCAAAAACCACTCAATTGCTTTCTTTCTCTTCTTTTTCAGAGTGGTTTTGGCTTCGGAACCGTTTCGGCAAGAATGCGGTACAACAACTAGGGCTAGGGATGATGGGGACAAGGTCTGAGATACTGATCAGAGTCTTCCACAACCGGTTTAACCTGCATCAAAAGTAGCTCAACCAAAAACCGGTCTTTGCAGGTTTTTACCTCATAAAACCGATTATTTAAGTACTTCCTGTCGACTTATTCTCCCCAAAGTTGTTCGGTCGTTTATCAACACGAATGTGGAGTTAAAGACCAGCATTGACTTAGGAGCCTCGCAAACGCACGTGGCGCTCGCATCCAAGATGGCGGCGACGAACGTGGTCGCGAAGGCGCTGCGCGGCGGCTCGTACCTGTTCCTGCAGAAGCTCTTCACCTTCGCGCTCAACTCGTTCGTGCTGCGCAAGCTGCAGCTGAGCATCACGGGCGCCGTGACCGTGCGTCTGGAGCTCGCACTCGCGTCCATCTTCTTCCTGCGCGATGGCTTCCGCCTCGCGTTCCTGCGCATGCCGTCGCTCGACGTGGCCGACAACGGCGGCGACAACCGCAAACGCAAGACCAGCAGCGCGCAAGTGCAGCAACTCGTGAACGTCGCGTGGCTCTCGACGACGATCAGCTGGGCTGTCGCGCTCGCGATCATTAGCGTCAACCGATCCTCTTTTGCGGTGGTAGGAACTGGCAGTGATGCGGAGACGGAGAAGCGACAGACCGCATCACACGACGGGCTGCAGGACTACGCGCTCGTGATGGCGATGTACTGCGTCGCGGCGATGATCGAGGCGCTCGCAGAGCCCATGTACGTGCTCGCGCACTGCAGTGTGCTCGTGTCGTGGCAAGTGAGCGCTCAAGGCGCGGGTTTTATCGCGCGCGCCGTCGTGCAGTACACGTGCATCTTTGGGCTCGATCTGGGGCTATCGGCGTACGGCTTTGCCGAGATCGCGTACGCGCTGACGCTCTTCGTGGTGTTCGCTGCGCTCTTCTGGAAACGGATCCATCATGGCGGTGGCGCAGACGGCGGAGACGCCTTCGCGCTGACGTCGATGGCGGATCTGCTGCCACGTGCTCCACGCGGTGGCATCGGCAGTGACGACCAGAAGAACGCCCAGAAAGAAGAGATCTGTGGCCGCGGCTGGTTCCACGCGCACTTGCTGTCGCTCCTCGTGCCGCTGAGCCTGCAGAGCGCCGTCAAGTACCTGCTCACGGAGGGCGACAAGTGGGTTCTGTCGCTCATCGCGACGTTCGAGAACATGGGTGTGTATGGCATCGTCTTCCACCTGGGCTCGCTCGTGCCTCGGATCATCTTCCTCCCCATGGAGGAGGCCACCAAGACCATCTTCAGCAAACTCGCGAGTGGCTCTACTGCTGCCAGCAAGCAGCAGTCCCTCCAGGAAGGCTATCGACTCGTGATCGTGCTGCTCAAGATCATGAACCTCATCGGGCTGCTCTTTGCGTGCTTTGGCGCGAATTACGCGCACACGCTCGTACTGTTGCTCTACGGCGTCGAGAAAGCGCGGCTCGGGGTCTCCGACGCGCTCGCGGTGTACTGCGGCTACATTTACCTGATGGGGCTCAACGGCATCGGCGAGGCGTTCGTCCACGCGGTCGGCGACGCTGCGGAACTGATGCGACTCAACAAGCTCATGGGCGGCTTCTTCGTGCTCTACGCGCTCAGTGCGTTCCTGTTCATGGTCACGTTGCGTTTGGGCACGGTTGGTATCATCTTGGCGAACGGGGTCAACATGGCGTGCCGCATCACGTACTGCATGTCGTTCATGGCCACGTACTTCCAAGACGCCACTGCAGCACCTGGTGCGAGCAGCCAAAGCCGCCAGAATGCGGTGTCGTTCTGGCGCCAATCGCTTCCAGATCGCGCCGTGGTGCTCGCGTTCGTCGCGTCGTTCGCCATCACTGCGACGTCGCGGTTTGTGCTGCTGTCGGGCGAGGAGTCCACATCGCTGCTGCTTCGGCATGCCGTCCACGTGGCGATCGGCATTGCGTGCTTCGCTGCAGTCCTCACGACGCTGTACTGGAAAGAACGCCATGTGCTGCCGCAGCAACTCCAAGCGCTTCGTCAACAACGACAGACGGACGAGACGTCGTCAAAGAAGCCTCACGACGAGTAGCAAGTAGACTCTTCACTCCCACGAGTTGAAGTTGTAGATGTCAACCTTCCCAGCCCGCATTCAAGTATCCAGTGAGGTACCATGTTGTATGGGGGAGTGACCTATCTAACAAAGACCAACCCATACAAGACGGCCGAGTTTCCTAGAAGTTGCCACTCCAGCCGCTGTGTGCTATGCTTCTGTTTTCTGCAGGCAACACCACAGTCTGCCTGATGTGCGCGACATATAAAATTGGATCCTGAGGACGCGTCGGATGGCTCGCAAAGCGTCGGAAGCGAGATGTGTCAGCAAACGAGCGCCAGCGCTAGCGCAGCTGAGCCGCTCGTACTCGCAGACGTCGAGCAGGAAGCCGCGCAGCAACATATTCGTGACGACATAAAGCAGGCGATAGCGGAACAAAAAGATGTATTCCGCGGCGTTGGTCGTCTTGACTTCTCGTTGTGTTTGGCCTCTATAGATCCCTCTCTTGGCGCCGTGGACGGCGTTCGTGGCTCATGATGCGACGTTCTCGGACGAGATGAATGCGTGCGTGTTCTCGGATAGCTTTGCCTTGATCTGCCGCATCTGGGAGATGTCCTGACGCTCCTAAAAGCGTCAAAATGGGTGTTGAGCCTCACGTAAGTTGTGTGTTTTGCGCGGTGTGAACAGTGAGCTCACGCAACGGTTGCAAGATGCGATTTGCGACGAGCTTGAGGAGATCTATCGGCGTTTAAAGCGGCAGCAGACAGAGCGAGACGCGATGGGGATGATGCCGAAGCGCGCCACGCGAACGCTACTGGAGAACCAGTTGGTCGTCGAAGCCAAGCGCCGCGTTGACAGATACCGCATTGCTGCAAATGTGAGTCCAGATTTTGAGCCTCACTGCTCGCGATGTGGTTCACTAATCACTATCTCGGCTTTGCTGCTGCTGGCGCTCGTGTAGATCAAGCCAGCGATGGCGGCCGCAGTCGCAGCGATGCATGCGCCGTCGATCACCACGCGCCGTGGCTCCTGCTTGACATCTTCAACATCGAAATCTGAGGGACATCATCGCCAGCACAAAGTGAGCGTGATTACGCAGATATACGAAGATAAGCGAGCCGAGGAGTCGGCAGCAGCGGCGGATGCGGCAGCGGAGCACGCGGCGGTGATGCACGCCCAGGAGGAAGAACAAGCCTATGCTCGGCGGCATACCCATGGCAACGCTCGAGCAAACGGAGAATGCGAGGGCTTTGGCGGTGCGCAAAACAGCAACAAAGGCGTTCGAGATGATGATGATGATGGCCTTGTCGAGCAGCCGCCGCTGCTCAGTGTGCAGTTCCCAAAGCGCGAGCAAACTTTGTTGGAGGTGATTGCCGAGGCCGACGCAAAGCTGCAAGCAGACAACGCAAATCACGAAAACGATGAGGTGATGCATTTCCGAAATCGCCCCGTGATGGCGCAGTCTGCGGTCGCGGATGCTGGGAAGCCCACATCATGACGTGAGCCGTCACGAGACCGTGTGCGCTACATTATGTCGACCCGGTTGGGTGCTCCGCCGCCCACGAAGAACATCCTGGACGAATACCCGATCCCGAAGGAGATTCTCAACGCGCTCGAGAAGCACAGACACTTCCATGTCGATGCATCCTCGCTCATGACATCGTTTGATGCGATCCACGCCGGCGGTGGCAATGACTCTGAGGGCTGGGAGTGCTATGTGCGCCGATCTGTGCCCGTGGAGCGCAAACCGATTTCGTTTGTGCTGGCGTCCCTACAAGTAGCCCCAGAGCGGCCGGTGCCACCGCCGAGCGACATTTTCCACCATCATGTGCTGGAATCGGCCACGAACGGCGACATCATGCTCACCGAAGTGCGGCAGCTCTACGACCACACCCACGACTCGTACCGCGAATTCCGGAACACGCTGCATCGCCACTTGAAGCTACCGCACCTCGTTGATCTGTCGTTCCGCAGTTCGTTGAACAGCACAAGCTACTTCATTGACGATGATGAGATCGTCACGAACGAGTGCAGCGTCGTGATCCCCGAGCGGTTGCAGCGCAGTGCCGCCGCTGCGCGCAGCAACAACACTGTGTCGAAATGGCGCGTTGCGAAGTCGGGCGTCAACCGCATCGCTGTGTGTCGCGATGTGATCGCCGTGCACGTGAAAACCGAGACGAATGCCAAGGCACAACGCACCGAGTGGCTCAACAAGCTCTGCACGTTCACGCCGCACGAAATCCAATTGATGGACATGTGGTACAGCCACGACGCGGACAATGCTTCGGAGCAGCCGTTTGACCCCATGCCGATGAGTCCCGACTGGAGTGCGCGCTTCGATGCCGTCTGGCATGAAATGCAGATGCCTGCAAAGGAACGGCTCAACCTCGCGGTCAAGTACAGCACCATTGAGAACTCGCCTCGACTGGCCGACGCTGTCGTGCCCTGGGAAACCACGGCCGCGATCGTGAAGGAGCGCGAAGAGCTGCTCGCTCTTCTCCGTGAATCTTACGCGGTGACGATGACCAAGAAATCGCCCGCGATCGTCGCCGAGGAGACCGCGATATTACAGGAGTTGGCAGACTGCACCGAGAACCTGAAGGAGATTTTGTTGCTGACGTACCTCGAAGTTGGCGATTTCGTACGTTCCTGGTGTGGTGCGCTGAAGTGGATTCGGCGCGTGTCGCGTTCTCATTCTGGACTTGCTGTTTTGCGTGATAAATCGTTAGGTGACTCTCGGCGGCAACTTTTACTTGGCGCGAATGGAACACGAAGCAACGGAGTTGAGGTACGCGATATCGCTTGAGCTGCTGCATGTGGCCTCTGGTTCGTTGATAGTAGTGTGTGGCAATGGCAACAGGCAAATTATCCTTGACAGCGTTGAGAGCATGAAGCGACGCTCCATGATCGACGACATCACCGAAGCTGCTGCCAGTGCTTCCTCGTCGAATACAGCGGCAGCAACAACAACGGCCACAGCGGTGACAACTCCGACGTCTGGCGTGGCTGCTTCGTCTGCAAAAGTAGCGGCGGCGGCAAAGGCAGCGGCATCGGCTGCTGCGATCAATGCGTTTTCGTCAGTAAAAAAATAAATTGAGTATCTGTTATCCCCTTTCCTCTCCATCCATCCGCTCTTCTTTTCTTTCCTCAGCGTCTTTGACTTGATGCTGTTCAATTCCACCCCTTACTCCGAATCCGAGTGCTTTTCCTGTTCTGTCGATTTCTTGGACGATTTGCGCTTCTTGTCCTTGCTTTTCTTCTTTGCCGCCTTGCCGTCTTTTTTCTCATTCTCACTGTTGTTGCTGCTGCTGCTACTTGACGTTGTATCTTGCTCTGTCTTGCTCTTCTTCTTCAGTTCAAACTTCCCGGATTGCAGCAACTCGTCACGTTTCAGTTTGCCATTGCACGAGCCATACGCTCGTCGCCCAAACAACTTTCCGCCAGTCGCTGCAAACAACTCTTCGTCCGTGGGGATGCGGAACTTTTTTTCGCGAGCAGCGTCATCCTCGCTGTTCGTTGCCTCAGCATCGCGCTTCCGCTTCTTCTTTGACGCCTTCTTCTTCGACCTCTTCTTGGATTTCGCGTCACCACCATTTTCATCGTCCGTATCTGGCGCGATCTTGATCTTGTCAGCGATCTTGTCGTACGCGTTGTACCACCACTGGTTCTTTTGCTCTTCGACGTTGAGCTTCTCGACACCAATCTGCAAAAAACAAAAACAAAAACAAGCACACACGCATCAGCACCTATTTCCCCGTCAAAGCGGCGCCATCGCATTGGCTATGTATTTACGCCGCGCCAAGATAAACGTACCCCCATGGATTCCTCACGCTTTTTCACGCGCACATGGGTGACGACGCCTTGCTCTTCCTTTCCCAGACCTTTGCCTTCCTTCCAGCCCATTTTCTCCATCTGGCGACGCGCAAAGTCCGACACCGTGGACGCGGCGCTCTCGTTCGCCATGCCGCCGAGCTTGCTCATGAACTTCTTACCGAAGATCGGCTCCGACGGCGCGCTCTGCACCTCCGGTCCCGCCATTCTTCTCCCCTGTATTCCCGCGGCGGTGCGCTCCTAATGCAGTGCCGTCAGTTCTTGCACTCGTTGAGAGTCTTTGCCAGATGAGCTCTATCCGGGTCTGATACTCGGACCTCCACACCAATCAAGTCCATTATCGTCTCTGAGTGGCTGAAAATAGGGATTTGAAGTCCTCGCATTGGCTGAAAACACTTTCGCCAACTTGCTTGGGCTTTTGTTTACCTGGTGCTGTTGCTGACGCACTCGAGGATATAGTTTAGAATGGCCTGGTAATGCGGCTCGTCGGCGCGTTTCGCCTTGCAGATCGTCATGTGGTCCGAGTCCGCGAGGAGGTGGAAGCTGCCGATGCGCGGGTCCGCAGACTCGGGCTTGACGACCATCGCGGAGATCCCAAACCCCAGTGGCGCCGATTTCACTTCGCCAATGCTCATGCAGTCGATCCCGAGATCTCGGAATGCATCGTTGAGTGCTTCGAGACGACCGTCGTGGTCCGCGCACAGATCCTGGATCGCTGGGTGGGCCTGGATCAGCTTGCGGACCGACTCGGAGCGGACGCCCTTTGCGAGATCCGAGCCAAAGTGCGGCACGGCCAGAAACACCACGCCTTTCGTATTGGCGGCGAGGTTATTGTCATACAGACGCTTGGTCGCCACCATTTTCCTTGCAAGAGATTGCTGCTGCTGGGCTTGATCCTTTGCGAGTAAAAGCATCTTCTTGACGAGGATGCCGCCCATGGAGTGCGTGACGAATACAATGGGGTTTGCGTGCCGGTCGAGACGCTTGCTTTCACCGATGTTTGCTGCTCGAAGTGCATCGAGCATGACGCTGCCGCGCTCTTGCAACGTCAGCGTCGGCCACGGACTCGACCAACTTACCATGCCTGCTTCGTACCCGAGTGTGATCAGCCTTGCATTCACATTGTGCTGCTTCAGGTCGTTTGCGAGTAGCACATCCGGCCAGATCTCGTTTTTCCCATCCAGCGAGTTGCCCATGTTGGTTCTCCACGTTCCAAACGGATGGCCTCGGAGGCCGTGGATAAATACGATATCAATCGACGGCTTGTCATTTCCATCACGTGCTGTGCTGCCAGCATCTGAATCCGAACAAGTTTTGGCATCCTCGATTTGTTCTGTTTCAGGTTCGACTGTGCCGTCGACTTGGTAGGCGTCGTTGAACGGTACGATGGGATGCACGCCTTCACAGTAGACATCGTTCTCAAGCCGTCCAGTAGCAACAAGATCTCTGTACGCTTCCATGTTCGCCACGACGCGAAAGTAACTGGACCGTTGCTGCGGATCCACCACGTTTCCCCAGTGTTGTACTTCGTTTAAAAATCGTTTCCCACTTGGAGTAAGCTGCAGCAGGTCGTGTACATCGTAGTTTTCAGCGACAAACGTCTTCCATGCCCTTCGTCGATCGCGCTGGTCCTTCGTGGGCAGCAGCATTGGGATGTGTTTCTCGTAATGGGCACTCAACTCGGCGCACGACGTTGCGACAAGATTCGCAAGGACTCGAGAGCACTGTATCTTCAGATCAAACTCCTCGGAGGAGTGGCCTGACGTTCCCAGCAGCGCCATCAATGGAATCACTCCCTGCTGAATCAACTCCTCGTAGTGCTTTTCTGCGAGGATAGCAAGAGCAGCAGCGCCTGCATCGACGACCGCTGGATTGAACAGCACTTTTTCGTTGCCTGGAGTCAATTCATGAGAGAGTTTCGCGATGTCTTCGACTTGCTTCACGGCCAAGATCTCGCCACCATCATGCAAGTGACGAATGTGCTGAAGCATACTTGTGAGCCATGCTTGCAGGATGTGGTCTTGCGTTCTGCGATATGCTTCGTTACCCTGTGGATTTGTGCCGAGTAGCGGTTCTTCGTGGTGTTCTGCAAGGTGAACTAAACTATCAATCGCGTTCAGACGCACGTCCCGATGAGGACTCGCTGTCCAGGAAGTCAGGATATCGATCCACCCAAACTCGGTACTGCTCTCGTAATCTTCGGCACCGAGAATCGGCAAATCGTTCAGGTCGAGAGCCCCACGAAACACGCGCGACATCGGCAGATTTCTTTTCGAATGCAGCAGCAGCGAAGAAGACGATGGATCCACAAATATCGACGCGATTGAGATCTCACCGGTCTGGAAACTCGTGCAGATGTTGCGGAACGCACGAGAGATGTAGTTTTGCATGGTTATGATCTCTCCAGTGTCCATGTTGGAGGTTGAAGTACGCCACACTGGAGATCGTCGATGCAGTTGCTTGGGACTGACATTTACCTCGTTTTGCTGCAGCTTTTGCAATTCTGACAACGCTTGAACCTCTTCATGGAGTCTTCGAGCGGACTCATACAGCGCAGCCATGGTAGGCGCAGATTCGCTCATGTATCGCCGGCCACAGGGATGGCTACTAAGGGCTCGCAGACAAAGCGCGGTCTCTTGAAGCAATGGCGGATTCGACGAGCAAGTGCTCCAGTACCGAATCTGCTTCATCCACAGCTCGTACGTGGAGCGTTCCACGAGAGCCGCATTTTGCTGCGCTAGATGGAGCAGCACATTCACGAACGCAGCAGCCTGGAGCTGCAGCGAGTGATTCGCATGCGGCAATTCGAGCAGCAATGTTGCGCACTCAGGGCTCAGGACAGCACTCATGACGCCCGATCGAACACTCTTTGGCACGTTGTCAGCTGTTCTCAGCATCGACGTCAAGGCCCACAAGCTAAACTGGAAAAATGCACACAACGTTATCATTAAAGCATGGTAACGTGATCATGACGCTACTTGTACCAGACTCTACCTGCTTGATGGATGACGGCATCTCTGGAGCCAACAAGCGAAGAAAACCATCCACGCTCTCAGCAAAGAAATCGGTTCGCGGCCACTGCGGGACTTGGAAGTGCTGTCCCTGCTGCTGATCCATCATAAGCCACGATTTCTGCTGCGCATTGCATAGCTGCTCTCCGAGACGAAGTAAATCCGTGAATCGAAGCGCCTGGATGTCAAGAAGGTGGCTCAGTGCGACACCAAGAGTGTCGATAGATATCCCGAACGCGCATCGAGTGTTCGGTTCGCTTTCGTTCTCGTTGCTGGCTAGCGAGAGAAGAACTTCGATCGCGTCGACCACATCTGCGCCGTTCATGTAAAAATTGAAGAGGCCAAGTCCATGTTAGCATCGAGATTGCTACAAGGACACGCGCGTCTTTGTCACAAGTGAGCACTACGTACGTTGTGTAAGAGTCGCATTTGTTGGCTTTGCGCGTGCCAGGTACTGCATCAACACATCGATGACTCCATTGCCCGCCAATGCTTGTAGCAACTGTCGCGAACTCGAACTACGTCGCTCTGCATCGTCGTGTTCACTACCAGCTTTAAGTATACGATGCGCAAGCAACTCAACCAGCCGCCCCTGAAGGCCCAGGTCGCTGGAAGAAACGCGCTCAGCGCGCGCATCGTTATCACGCAGCACCTGCGTGAACATGGCCACAGCATCGCGATATGCGAGCGCAGCGTCACCCCGAATCGTCCATTCGTCATCCGCGGCATCCCCTCGACGGCGGCGCTGCCATAGCACCGTTCCCAGTAGCGCGCCCAGGCGAAGCGTTAGCAGTGCGTTGTCCACGACATCAGGTTCAGGTCTGAGCCCGTTGCTGTCGTCACGGCTCGGTGACCATGACTCAAGGAGGAGCATTGCCGGCACTGCCCCCGCCGCAGCGAACACAGTCCAGGAGCCGAGACGCCGCCGTTGTCGTGGCGCTGAGAGCGGCGGGGGCGGCAGGGAGATGGAGAGCGTACGCGTGGCGCCACTGGCATTAAAGCGGCGCTCAGAGAGCGCTGCGCGTCGAGCGAATGCCGTGCATGTCCACATGCGCATCATGATGATACTTTTGGAAATGCGGGAGGTGCAAAGGAAACGAAGCCGTATGCAAATAAACAGGATCGAAATTGGTTGTGGTTAGTCACTCAAGTTGTGAGGTTGCCGTTTACCTACTACTCGTTATGCGAAATAAGAATATTATGCAACTATAGAGAGATTCAGTCTGATCCATAGAGCCAATAGTGTCAATTCCGCACTTGAACCGCAACCAAGCCAATATGCAAATACACAGTATCTAGCGCAGTTGCTGGCAGCCACATCTCAACACCAAGCGCGCAATGGCGGAAGCGCTGTACTACCTGAGCGAGTCGCTCGCGTGGGCGCCGACAAGCGCGCCGAGGGGTGAGTTCGTGCTCATCAGCGACACCGTCGAGAGCAGCGGCGCGTTCCTCGTGCACCACTTCGTCGCGCTGTTCCTTAAAGCAGGTGCGTGGTGTGCTTCGGCGCATTGCGCAGCCTGCCTTCCATGCTGGTTGAGCTGTCGACTAACGATTGTATGCTATCGCTATGATATTGCATGTGTTGTTATCTCCACTGCTTAGGCCATCGCGTGTGCTTTTTAAATTTCGCTAATTCGAAAGCGAATTATGCTGCCGTGGGGCGCAAATTGGTACGTTAGTGACTTTGATTTTCGTGGTGATGTTCATAGATGCTCATGTCCTTATGCTCTGCTTGTTATTGATATGTAATGTCGATGATGGTGACGGATGCAGGGCGTGAACTTTGCGAGTTCGGAGGCCGCAGACACGCTGCATATCATGGATGCGTTTTCAGCCGCGGCGTCGCCGCCATTCACGTCGCTTGCCGATCTTTTCCACGCAATAGCGCGCTTTGCAAAAGAATCGCGACAACAGGCAGATGAGCAGCAACGCCCCGTATCGGTCGTGGTTGACGATGTCAGCGCGCTCAAGTGGCAATTTGGCGTCGACAAGGTGCTCGCGTTCGTGCGCTGTTGCAAGACATTGACTCATGCCGACAACGGACGCGTGAACGTCGTCGTGCTCAGCCACGCAGACACCGATAGTTCGTCCTTGTCATCGTCGCCTTTGACGTCGAGATCGCAGGTACGTGGCTTTCTTTTCGTTCGAGGAGAACGCGCCAGTGGAAGCTCAAGAAGTGTATTATGTGATCCCGTGCCTTTCTTTCACTCTTGGTTGCTGGTTTACCATCATCCCACCAGAACGCGGCGCTGCTTGATATGTCCAGCGTGGTGTTCTCTGTCGCACCACTGCCAAGTGGCTACAGCAAAGATGTACATGGCACGGTAAAGAAAGCAGCTTTATCCTATGCATGCCGTGCAATGGCGCACATAACTCTGCTTCTACACGTGCTGATCTTTTCTGTCATTGTGCGTGGGGCAATATGTTTTCCAACAGCTCACAATTCAACAGCAAAGCAGCGGGCTCGAGGGTCTTCGAGCTCCAGTGGCGATCTCGTACAAGATCCTGGAAAACACCATTCGCTGCTTTCGAAGCGGCGGCGATGCGCTTCGTAGCATCTAAGGACTCGAGTTTCGTACACTATTACGCTCGAGGGGGAGCATAAAGTTGCACAGAGAAAAGAAAGAGAGGCATGCGAGCATATTTACAAAATGAAGCCATCCAAATCCTGAGCGCGGCTTGTATAAATAGCTGCAGTGCTGTGCGGCAGTGGTATGTTGTGTGTTCATCAAGTCGAAGCAAGTCAAAGAAAGGCGAGAAAGATTAAGGCGATGGCAGCTCCTGCTGCATTGGAAGACGTCAGCATCGCGCCGCCGCTGACGCTTCCAGTAAAGACAAGGGACGCGTACGCAATGCTCGTGGAGATCGGCAATGGAGCATACGGAAATGTATGTGCCTCAATCTTTTATCCCTGTGTGTGAATTGACCGACCTATCGGACGGTACACGCACGTGGCCAGGTGTACCTGTGCGAAAGGAAAGTAGACGGCCTGACGCTCTGCATGAAAGAACTCGAGCTGACACTGCTCTCGCCACGTGACCGGTAAACCTGCTTCTGGGGTACGGGGGACCGCAAAAGAGCACTTCTAACAATGCTGCGTGCCCACTGAGCCCATGCACTAGGGATGGCTGCCTCGCTGAAGTTGCGCTGTACCAGCGTCTCCCAGCGAATCCGTACATTATCGGATTCCATGGAGCATTTTGGGAAATCACAGACGAAAAGCTGTGTGACGAATCGTGCTTATTGCTGAGGATGCAAATTGAATTGTGTTTTAAATGAATAAGAAAAAGGAACTGCTGTGCCGAGCCACTGCACTTCCCAGCGGCTCGGACTTGCTCCTATATGCATGGGGGTTGCTATCCTGCT
>JAADVP010000383.1:0-23665 GCA_023335675.1 Globisporangium solare | reverse complement strand
GGCGGCAGCAGCAGGCGTGGTCGAAGCGCGGGGGCTCGCGACCGGGGACACGCCGGGCGAGAGGCCGACCTTGGACTCCACGCGCGCGAGGCGGGCATTGAGCTTGTCGAGCAGCGCTTGCAGGGGCTTCACGGCGTCCATAGCGTGTGCAGCGAGAGATGCGTTCGGGAGCGGCTTCTATGGCGAAATGACTGATTTTTATGTGCTACGCACGAACGGAGAAGGAGGGGGGAGAATGCAACGAACCCAGCGACAGATCTTTTCGCAGCGGGTCCATATTTATCCAATGATAGCGTGACGAATAGGCGATAAAGCGCTTATTCGGCCAATGAAGCAGTTAGATGGGATGTTGAAGCCGCTCTGATTGGACGATAGTGCCGATGTTCTGGACAAGTCGGCCCAAATATTCGCGCCGTTCTCTGTCGCATCCACCTCTCTCTCTACTGAAGAGCCGTCCGTTGCTGCAGAAACAGCGAGCGCCGGCGGATGCGATGGGGACTGCTCTGGTGACGTAATGGGCCTTCTGCTTGTTACAGCGGCTGCCATCGATAGCTGGTCCTTGCCGTGATATCATCATTAGGAGCAAAAGCGCGCTTAGGCTTGCTTACCCAGTCTCTTGTAAGCAAAGGGTTTGTTCCCTTGTGCACCGCTGGCCGGATGGAAGAGCTCGACTTGTTCATGTATACACACGCTATCCGGAGTATACGCGCCGTACTGTAATTGATGTCACGTACATTTGCTCGATGACTTCATCCTAGGGTTGTGATTGGCCAGTCTTTTTTCTGACGCACCTGCGTCAATTCTCCCTCCTCTTCCACTGAAGTCCGCCAAGTCAATACCTACCACATATAATAATTATGTCTTCCTCCGCCAACAGTCAAACGAACATACCGATACACAACGACTCAAAAGAATCCTCTCACACATAAATATTTGTCCTGAACCATACTCTGAACGAACAGGCCGCAATATCATCTTTACAGACGCTCGCCAGTGCGGCACAGGTAGTGAGTGTAGTTACCGTTGGGCCCACTGTTTCTCCCTTCAGTGTTCAATTGGGTCTCGTCCCCCGAAGTGAGCGAATCTCAAGCGATGGACACGGAGCATTTGGTGCTGCGCAGCGCCATGGGCGCCACTCGCAAGGACAGCGGCAGCACCGTGGCCATGCGCACGCGCAGCAAGTCGCGCGCCGCAAGCGGCAACAGTAGCAGCAGCAGCACGGCCGTTGCGACGACCGCCGCCAGCGTCGCCGCCGTCGTGACCAAGACTACCACGACCACCGCCAGCAGCAGCTCCGTCACGCACACGTCCGCACAGACGGCCAAGCTGCACTCGTTCGAGCGCCTGCACCAGGAAGGGTTCGCGTACCTGGCCGACAACTCGTACATCCGCTCCGGATACCGTCTCAACTACTCGGTGCGCGACTGCTTCTTGAGCCTCTTTGAGCTGCACAACGAGACGCTCAACGTATGGACGCACATCATCGGTTCGTTCATCTTTTTGTCGCTCATGATGTACCTGACGCTCTCGAGCAGCGCGTTGGGCCGTGCGGGCGGCGACGCGAGTGCGGTGACGGCGCCGTCGTGGTGCGACGTGCAGCAAGGCGCGTTCCTCGAGAAGGGCCACCACACGGGGCGCCTGTTCTTCGCGACCGCGCTCCCAGAGTACTGTCCGCGCACACGCTCAATGCTCGTGCTGCCGGAGCAGAAGAAATACTACGAGGTCGCGAGCGTGATCTTCGAGCACAGTCTGCACCAGATCCCGAGTCTCGAGCGCTTCCACGACATCCTCGAAGAGAACGTCGGCGGTATCTCGGAGGGCATCGCCGTGCAAACGGAGCTACTCAAGTCCGAGCTCGTGCTGCTCAAGGACCGCCTCACGCACGTGACCGACTACAGCCAGGTGCGCTCGGTGAAGGAGAGTCTGAACCACCGCGTGGAGGGCTTTTCGTCGTTCCTGCAGGAACTCGCGACCCAAGTTGGCGCCGACATCACGCTCAAGTACGCCGTGGACGAGCTGCATAGCCTTGCCGACAGCGTGAAGAACGGGATCCACATCATGTCAACCGTGGACACGCACCACGTCGCGCACTGGCCGATCTTCGTGTTCATGGTCAGCGCCGTGATCTGCTTGACCTGCAGCGCGATGTTCCACCTGCTCTTCGTGCACAGCAAGCCCGTGTACTTCTTCCTCTCGCGCCTCGACTACGCGGGCATCACGATCCTGATCGCGGGCTCGTTCTACCCGATGATCTACTACTCGTTCTACTGCCACTCGTGGCTGCTGCGCGTGTACCTGACGGCGATCTCGGTGATGGCGGCGCTGACGTTCGGGGTAACGCTCGTGCCGGCGTTCGGGACGCCCAGGTTCCTCGTCTTTCGCACGTGCATCTTCCTGTCGCTGGGCTTCTTCGGGCTCGTGCCAGTGAGCCACCTGGTGTACCACTTCGGCCTTTTCGACCCGCACGTGACCGTCATGATCGGCCCATTGCTGCTCATGGGGCTGCTCTACACGCTCGGCGCGATCATCTACGCGACCAAGTTCCCGGAGCGCTTCTACCCCGGACGGTTCGACGTCTGGTTCTCGAGCCACCAGCTCTGGCACATTTGCGTCGTCGCGGCGGCGCTGGTGCACTTTGCGAACGCGCTGCAGCAGTACGAGTGGCGGTGGAACACGACCTGCGAGGTGTAGAGCGAGGCAGTACAGCAATATCGGACCGTTGTGTGCGTTTCCCAGATGGACGATGCAATAAATAAATATAGTCACTTCTTCTCTTTTCGAGGTGGGGCTCGTTCTTCCTTCTCTGTTTATAGATCCGCCGTGCAGCACAGCCAGAAGATGAAGCGCTGGTGAAGACGCTTTCAATTGCAGTGGCCTTGCTTGGGACAGGAGATGATGCATCGAGTGGAGGCAACGACTCGTGACGAAGCG
The DNA here is from genome assembly GCA_023335675.1 of Globisporangium solare. Taxonomy (NCBI): domain Eukaryota; phylum Oomycota; class Peronosporomycetes; order Pythiales; family Pythiaceae; genus Globisporangium; species Globisporangium solare. Next base: position 20,734 of record JAADVP010000383.1, on the reverse strand, counting down.
ATTCAAGAGCAGCTCCGGTTCTCGTCGCGCGTCTCCTTTGACAAGTACGACACCTTCGCAGCCTTCGAGAATGAGCTGAAGGCCTCGGCGAGTCCCAATGCCGCGGCGCAGAGCATCGCGCGCAAGTTCACGTCATACCGCTCGCCTCGAGATTCCGACCGGAATCCCCATTTCAAGACGCTGCCACGCACGAGCGGCAAACTTGAGCTCCAGACTGACGCCGCGCGGAGGAACGACGCGATCAGGACCCCCTACAAAGCCCCGTGCGATTACAGCTATCGGGCTGACTCGTCAGCGAGCTCGTGGTACGTGCAAGACACGGACTTCCAGCCAAAATTCGTCCTGCCGAGTGCTCAGGACCTTCGCCGCAGCACGGCGCTGGACTGGGAGGGGTTCTTTGGACCAGCGAATGGGGAGGATCTGCTACCAGTGTCGCTGCGATTCCAGCAATCCATCGACCAGCGAGCCAAAACGCCAAAGCAAATGCCGCCGGTTGGTTTTTTGTGCCGTTGTTTTTCTCCCATTTTGCTATCGCTTTCGCTTATCATGAACCGATGACTCTTGGTCCAGAATCGTCTCCAGTCGAAGCTCTAGGTTGGCGCTCTTGCGTGCCGTATGCGGGACGCGCGACTTGAACTCCTGAAGTAACCGAGTCATTCCAGCAGGAAGGGACAAGAGGGGCTTCTGCCAGGCCTGCGTGAAATCCGGAGCCATAAATACCGAGACGAGGTGCGAATTCGCTCCGCTTTTGCGACTATTTCCATGACAATCTTTTTCACGCACTCTGCACTGCTAGGTCTCAACGGGAACCCCATTTGACACCAAGTTCAAGCCCATGGTGTCGTACAAACCTCTTGCGCTCGCGCACACTCCTCTACAATCGCGTCATCGAAGCTCTTCGCCCAATAATAACGCCAGCTAATGTAGAAATTACATATCGTCTTCGCCGCCAGAAAAGTAGAATCGGTTCCTCAGCGTGGCCTCATGCACGGCTTCGTGGCCAGATAACTCGATCCTCGGGTGGCTCGCGCTAGCTAAAAGCAGCCGCTCAGCTTCAGCCGGCTCCTCCTTTGGCATGGACGGTCGCAGAAGGCGGCTTAAAAAAGACGACGGCTTTTTGGCTGCTGCTGAAGGTGCTGGTGGTGGTGGCTTGGCCTTTGGTTTGTACTGGTGCTCTACAATGCCACGAAATAATGCAAAGCAAAGCATGTCGTTGATATAGCCGCGAGAATGCATAGGCAGCGAGGGACATTCTGCTCGTACCTTCTTCGAGGCTAAAGTCAAAGCGGCTGCGCTGAGCGGCTTCTGTGATTGCGTCCATGCCAGAAAGCTCCTTTGTCGTGTACTGGCGCGGAATATTAACGCTGAGGTCGGCCGGAGCTGACTGAGGGAAAGCAGCCGAAGCTGCTGGATTCATTGGCGCACGAGGCTGAGGTTCGGTTGGAAGTAAATCGGAAGTAGACTCGTGCTGTGTCTCTGCGTGCCTTGATTCCGGGAGCGAACGAGGCACGTTCGCCTCGTCAAATTCTAGTGCTGCGAGTAGATCCGGCGAGAGTTTGGAGGCTCTTCGAGAAGAAAAAGACAAAGTGAGCGGTGCAAACCCTTCCGAGGACGCGCTGGAGCTGCTCTTTTTGCTGCTGCTGCTGCTGTGAGGCTCCCCCCTCGCCAGCCTCGCGAAAAACTCGCGCGTTTCGATGGTCGTCTAGCACTCTCTACTGCTACTTCAGCGGCACTAGTGGTGACGGAGCTACTGCTTTCGTGTACTTCCTCAGCGACAGGAATGCCAATCGAAACAGCCTTCTCATGTTCCCCAGTTGTCGAATCCGGAAAAGGGGTCCCGGATTCCAATCGACTGGACGATGATTGCTCTACAGGCACACCTGGAAGCTGAGAATGAGAAGAGCGATGCGACTCGCTCGCTTGTTGCTCATCTTCACCAGTGTTCATTTGTATCGGAGGGCCAGGTCTCGCAGGCTTGAAGTAGCCCACGATCATTTCATCGTCGCCATCGTCGTCACCAATGTTCTCAGTTCTCTCGTCATGCTGTGGAGATGCTGGAGGGATCGCCGCGGCATCTCCTTCCGGCTACTGAGAGTCAGCATGCGATGGTATAATAAGCTCATCAACCGGCCGTAAATCGTCGTGCTTTCGCAATGCAACATTGAGCCTCCGAAGCAGTTCGTTCCGCTCTTTGTAGTACCCTAAGGAAGAGTCCAGAGGCAAGGCATCAGTCTCGCACACATCATCTAGGATCCAGCTTTTCTTATTGAGCTCTCCAGCGTTGCTGAGGCCGTCGTCACTGGGCTGCGTGTCATCTCCACCCATGTACCGTTCAACGAGAAACTCATTGCGCGCCTGCACTTCCTCGGCGTGGCGGCTCGTTGACGGCAGCAAAAACCACAGAATTTCCGCGAGAAGCCAGCACCCAAGCGTCGAGACCAAGAATGAGCTCATTCACTGGACGAAGGTCAAGTCGCCGTGGTTCTCCGCAGTAAAGAGCTTCAAGCCAAAGATCGTCACAAGCGCGAGTTTCAGCTGCATTTGGATGCATGTCGACCAGAGTCCAATGCCTTCCGCTGCATCTGGTGCCGGCCGCTGGAAAAACAGACAGAAATCGAGCGCGTCCAGACGGATCTCGAGAGCGCATTCGGTCAGCGCCAACAGCGGGGCCAATGGAAGCACACTCGAGAACATCGCAACGAGACCAAACTGGACCACAACCTGTGTATAGTCTTCGTACGATCCGCGGTATGGCTCCAGTGCATGATCGCTCTCGACACTTGTAGATTCAGCCTCAGGTACTTGGTTGCTGCTATTGCTGCTAGTAAGCGAGACGCCAAGCGAGAAATTGCGCGCGACGGCCAGGGTGTGTGAGACAATTCGAGTCACAAAGATCGTCAACAGCAGAGTCTCCAGCTGCACAAGCACGTTCATTTGGACTGCAACGTTGTCGTGGTATACCTCATACAGCGGTCCGAAGAGCGCGTGTTCGAGCCAGGCAAGATCTGCAAACGCGAGAATCCACAGCCCTGTGTACGTGTTCATGAGCTGCAGCGCAAACACTTTGGAGACCACGCTGTCTTGGAACGCCTTTTCGTTCTGATAATTCTCAAACTCGCTCAATCGATGCGAAATGGACGAGATGACGTCCCCACTCCATTGAATTAAGGCCGCTTGGCATCCACTGCTTCCCAGTACGGCGAAGCGGAGACTCAGCCACTTTGCAAGATATCCTTGCACGAGGATGAGCGTGATCACCAAAAAAAGGCTCATGGCTCCGAGCCCAAGCATCACGAACAGTGAGCCACACTGTCGTACGAATCGCTTCTGACCCGAGAAATGCGTTTCCACTTCATTTGTGACTGGATTGCGGCGCAACTTGCCCCAGAAGCTCGCGCGATCGTGCAGCTCCATGTTCAGACGCGTCGTCCCCCACTCCAGTTGATACCAAATGCACTTGCGCTCCCACGATTTTGCGAACAAGAAGCCCCACACGATTATACCGATGCCAAGCGCAAACGCGGCGGGGCTGATGAAGAATTTGGTGTTGTTGCCAATCTCTCCAGTTCGGTAAAAGGACCAAAGCGTCTGGAGCGTTTCGTCGTCTCGTTGGTACATGAGTACCATAGCGACGCCAACAGCTGGCACGACCAGCAACTGGGTGTAGAATGCAATCCACGCAAAGTAAGACGCGATGCTTTCGCCAAAGTAGTCGCGCACGTCTCGAAGTGGCTGGTGAAAGGGGTAAAATCGACCGAGCTGGTTTAAGAACCAATGCGATTCTGGTTCGTACTCACCTGGGAGATGTCGTGGACGCCAAAAGAGGACCCAGGAAGACCGAAGAGCTGGCTTTGAGGTGAAGTCAAAGCGACTTGCGCTGTGCAGACACTGGAACGACGCTAGCAGTCCGTCTTGCAGCATTTGGTTCACATTCATCTCCGACTCGATCAAGTGTCGCGTGATGCGAATGCAGTCGATCGTGCGAAGCACCATGGATCGACGCACACTTCCCGGTTGGTCGAGTCGATTGGGATATTTCTTGTACAGATACTGGAACTCGGTGCGAGGCACGTAGGGAGCATACGGAAGGTGCACATTGCGGCACTTGAGCGATTTGTTTGCGATGCGTGAGGCCCGTGTGAGTACCTGGATACGTCTCGTGGCGCGCGAAAGCGACTCATTGGAAAATTGCTCGGTTTCTTTCCGCGAGATAACGTCTTTGGCGGCTAGCAGCCTGAGCTTCTGCTTAATTGTGCGCGGGTCGAGCACCTTCAGGTCGTCCTTGACCTCGGTCTTCTCGCTCCAGAAAAGCGGCCCAGGATCCACTCCATCGGTAAACTCGAGCGTGTAGTCCATATCGCAAAGCGTCGCCATAAGCAGATTGTCCGACGCGAATATCTTGACAAAAAGCAACTTGCCGTCTTTCGAGATACTGAGGCTCAGGTCCGCTTTGCAGCGAAGCGTGAGGCGGCGAATGATCAGCGAGCGCACGATCGCGTCAAACTCGTTCTGAAGCACGATGGTCGACTTGTTGATGTCAGCAGCACAGCGTCCAGTCGTGGCCATCCACTCAGAGTCAAACGCTGCAGCCTCAGCTTCCAGGATGCTCGAATCTCTGGCTCGAACAGACGACAAGTACAAGTCTCGGGCGCCTTGGAACTGGAGTGACGCTTGTTTCCGGTGCTTTAAATCGACAATTGGGTCGCTTTGTGAAAGATTAGGCGCTGAAGCCGTCGTCGTTGCAGTGAAGTGGCGGCAGCAACACTGAACAAACGAGGTTGCATAATACCCGATGTCAGATAGAAGAAGGCTCAACAGCAAGAACAAGTGCGCAGCCGCCAACCACGATAGCCACGATACTCCGACACCGAGTGTTGCGAGCATCAGCGAGGCGAGTTCTTCTTCGCAAACAGAGTCAAATCCCTCTTTCGCAATGGCCGCGTGGTTTATCGTACGGTTTGCTTTACTGTGAGCGCAAGTATGAACACGCCATTGAGTAATTGGCGCACACGTCTGGTCGTTCACGATCTCATAGATACTCTGGAGAATCGAGTGCCTGCTCTTGGATGTAGCTGGGCCGAGTATCTGCTGCTGTAGCTCAACGCAGTTCGATAACGCGTGCAGTTGCGACGCCAGAAGCAGCACGAGCGTCCATTTCACGAAGATCCCTCGGGAGCAACAGCAAAGCGCGAACATGCCCACGAGAACCGAGGCAAGTCCAGACAGCATGACTCCAAGAAGGACCCGTTTCGCGAGGATGGAATCTCGAGTCAAGTCGCAGAATTGCAAGAGATCCACGCTTATCGCACATGTGATCGATCCGGAGACTGTAATCGCCAACAACCCGAGTTGGAATGCAGACGCGAGCCACCCGCCACAAGGAGTATGCGATTGTTCCACGCTTCTGCCCTTTTTCGCAGTCTTCTTCTTCGTCTTTCGGCTCGGTTTTCCCTGTGTAAACGAAGTTGTTCCTCCTTCTTGGTCGCCCTCGTCTAACAAAGCCAGAAGCCAATGCAGAACAAGTTGAAGCAACATGGCTGCGAACAGACTTACTACAATCGCTAGCGCGGCAGTCTCCAATTGCATAAATGCTGTTAGCGTGTCATTGGCGCACTCATGCACTTGGGGTTTCCAAAACTCGGCGTAAAAGTCCAGCGAGTCGATTCTTTGTAGAGTAGGTCCGTTGTGAGCGTTATACTTGGTGTATGACGAGCAATGCGTTTGAAACCACCGCAGAAAATGCATCGGCCCGTCAAGCACAAAACGATGCAGTAGTGACGGCGTTGGACTGGCGTTCACCACTTCTTCAAGATCGCCCACCGAGAAGTCGTTCTTGGGTCTTTCCAATGCCACTTGCAGGCGCTTCTGTGAATATTTCAACACCAAGAGTTGATCGATCGCAAACCCAGCGGCAACACACAGGAGCGCGGCAAGGAATGCAAAGCATCGCATGCCGATCCTGCCCTGCCACGAGATTGATATCCAGCCGACGGCGTTCACGACAAACACTACAGCGATGCAGCCCCACAGCGCGTAGACGAGGTCTTGCTCAATGTGCTCAGCTGCATCTGTAGTCCTAAAGCGATAGAGAACTGTCAGCACCGCGATCATGAGCACGAGCACTCCCAAGCACAGCTGCTGCAGCAGTGTCGACAGAAACCCTGGAATGGGCGACACGCTTGCTTCTTTCTCGGAAACCGCATGACGGTCGGCAATTTTATGCAAAAACTCTTCTTCCTTCCGTTCCATGTCTTCTGTCACATTGTGCATCCCTAGAAGCTGGCATCAGCAGGTTTTTATTTGGCGCATTCACATTAGACCCAAGCGTGTGTAAGAAAGTGAGAGGGAGTGAGAGAGACGTACTTTTTCGTGTGGGATGACGCTGCTATAGGGGAAAGCCATGATGTAGAAGTAGCGCCAAGGCTTCTTGTTCGTCGGGGCCGACGCCATCGTCGCCATTGGGTTGGACACCATCGCCGCCCGCGCGCGCTCTTGCTCTCTGGACGGAATGTGTTGGGCGCGTCGCTTCAAGATCTGTTGGTGGTTCAGGCATTGCCACAGCGTTCACGCGACCTTCGAGCGACCTGCTCATCGTCAAGAGTGATGGTAGTCAACTCAGTAGCCCTTCACCCAACTTTCGAGACACCTCCATAGCGCATGATTGCTCAATCCCACACTCTCCCATTAGCCCGCATTCAGTCCGAATGGGGGACGTTATCCGTGTCAACGTGCTCTATTTCGCGTCCGTGCGCGAGGAGATCGGGAAACGAGAAGAAGAAGTCGCGCTCAGCGCCAGCGGTGCTGATGGCCCCGTGATCCTGGGTACGCTCCGCAAGATCCTCTGCGAGATGTACCCTGAGGCCGACGCCGTGATCCGCACCATCACACTCGCGCGCAATCTGGAGTACTCGACTGACGACGCCGAGCTGCATCACGGAGACGAAGTTGCGCTCATCCCGCCGATCAGCGGCGGATAAGAGTCGATCGAACTAAACGCTTGGCGAGGGTGCCATTCCAGTTGTGTCATTTTTGCTAAACTGAATCTTTTTTAGTCAGCTAGTGAATCCGAAGCTGCACATTGATAGCCGATCAGGTATGCTTTTCACTTACCAGACATGCGCCTCAGGATTTAAAACTCCTATTTTACTCTACACTCATGCGTGGCGACTGCACTCCCATCGGCGTTATTCTCCCCGGCAAGCCTCGTACAGTGTTGTGCTTTCTCAGTGAAGAAGAGCTCGGTTTCGCACTGCAGTGTTCTGGAAAATGCGCTCCAGATTCCGGTTCATTGATGGGGCAGGTGGGGCAGCAAGCGCTTTCCGCCCTGCACTCTTAAACGACGCGATCCATCGAAAAAACTTGTAGGCGCATGCTAGTGTGGCCATACTGATAACAAACTGGAAAATGCGGACGCGGCGCTTTCGGCTGCGCTCCTCTTCTTCTGTTGGCGGTTGACCTATTTTATAAAACGATCGTGTCAGCTTAGCGTACTTCCACTTTTGCACAAACAGCAATTCAAGCCAAATAGCAAAGCTGTATCATACCGTGCATTGGATGCCCCGGCGGAAATTCTGGACGTGGTATGACCATGGACGCCATGCCCGCGCACAATGCTCCGATTCGCTCCACAAAATTCACAAAACTTCCAACGCAAAAATGCAGCGCATCCGCATTCATGCCGAGCATCTGAGGAAAATAGCACACCACTCATTGTTAGCTGAATGCAACGTCTTTAAGCAAATATCCAAATAGCACATATGTACCTGTGTAATCTGTCCAAGGGATCCAACGGTCTGGCTGAAGCTGTGAAGGAATCCCATTTGTCCATTCGGATCCATCATTCCGCCTCCCATCATACCGCCATCATAGCCTCCGAAGCGTGACATGCCTCCGTAACCGCCGCCATACATACTCCCATAGCCACCGCCGTAGCCTCCATAACTTCCGCCATAACCACCATACCCGCTGCCGAACGAGCTCATTCCACCGTAGCCGCCCATGCCATACCCCGACGACCCATATGTAGAGCCCATACCGTACCCAGGCGAGCCGTAGGTGCTCGTGGTGCCATATCCGCCGTTCATCATCGATCCCGTCGAGTTCATCATGCTGTTCATTTGATTATTCGCCGTCGAATACGCTCCGGTTGTTCCTTGCAGGCTACTCGACTCCATTCCAGACGACGACAGAGGGAGTTGCGTCGCGCTTTGCGTTGCAGTCGACGATCCAATACTAGAAAGCGCGCTTGTGTCGCTTACTAAGATAGTCCACACATCCCACGCGCACACACACACCCGTCAGCCGTTGAGCTCGCATTTGCACGAGAAACAAAAAGTACCGTCGAAACATACCTGTGCGTCGCTGCTCCCAGGGCTTCGCAGGCGCCGTCGAGAGGCGGTTGCGCAATGCGGTCGTCGAGTCGCTTGTGGTCGCAGCCATCGGTCGCTTCCGGTTCCTTCGGATGGGAGAAGACGCCAAATGCGGGACGCCCGCCCTGCTTGAGGTTGCGATGGAGAGTGACTGCGTAGACACCAGGCGAAAAGCGAAAGAGAGAGAGAGAGAGGGAGGGGCGGGCAGAGTGGTGATCGTTTCTAGACCACTTGGTCGTACTATGCTCGCCTTCAAGCCCAAATTAATGGGAAAGCGTTATTTTGGGCGGAGTCACAAGGAGTTGAAGTGACCAACACTCGGCCAGTGCGGGGACACGGCGCGCGGTTGAAGCGCATCATGAGTGAGAGCGATGAGGAGGCGGGGATAGCGGCCAGCAGCAGCATGAGCGGCAGCAGCGCCATGGCCGTTGGCGCCGCGGGCAAGCAGAAGTCGCTCTTCGCCAGCATGGGCAGGTGCGTCCTTGTCAGCTTATATTCACAGTCTGAACGCTCACTGCGCTGCGCTTGTTATGTATTGACTGGGGGACAGAGTGCGTCATATAAATCATTTGCGCGAAAAGTGGAGCGGTAAACCGAAGGCAATGGTGGCCACAATGCGGTCTTGTGATGCAAACTCCGCGCCGACGTCGTCATCATCGATGATGACGCTTCGAAAAACGAAAAAGCTGCACACGTCGGGGAAGGCGGAGGCGAATGACAGTGGGAGCGAAACGGATCGGGGGCCTGTGGACAAGTGCCGACGACGCACACACTCGGTGGTGGGCATGGAGCGCTTCTATACGCTTCCGTCATGGCTCGAGCAGAACGGCATTGCGATTCCGCATCAAAGCAGCCATCGATGGCAACACATTGATAATGTACAGTCGCCGATCGCCAAGGCAAATGTCTTTGGCGACATCTACGAAGCGCTGGAGAAACTCGAAAAGACTGCAGAAGGTGAAATTTCACAGCTTGGCCCTTCTCTGTCGCCAGAGCGGCGGTCTGGTCAAGACACGTATGCAAACAAAGTAAGTTTTGTTCTCACAGCGCCACATGGAAGCTTTGAAGTACGACGATTGTTTTGTTGCGTTTCTGCTAGGATTGCGTAGATGAAACGAGAGAGACACTGTCGCTATTCGATTGCCTTGTCGTGGTTGGGCCGGATGTTACCGACATTGCCATCCAGAACTATTGGCATCATGAAGAAAATGTGTTTGAAGCGACTGTTGCCTTTGCGTGGCCGCCACAATCTCAGTTCAATGCTGAGAGCATCGAGCATTTCTGCTTCCCATTGGGTATATCGGTGCTTTGGCGCGACCAAAGATGAGAAGTGTACGCTACATATCTCCGCGGCGCGTGGTTCGTACATCTCATGAATGCATCTGCAGCGGAAAGGCAGACGCCTCCGATGCGATGAGTGGTGACAACTTCTTTGTATTAATGTTGTCCGGCGGCGGAGCTCAAGGTCAAAGCGTTCAGTATGCTTCGTGTATGAAAGGGCGGGTCACGCTCCCCGCAACCAGCCACGATGGTGCTGGTGGTCTTGTGAGAGTGCCAGTCTGCTATTGCTTGGTTTCAGAAATGCCGTTCATCCCATTTTTCAAGAATGTTCTGACAAGACTGCTTGGTGCGTATGCTAAGCAGACTTGAATTTGTGTGTTGGTTCATCGCACAATAACGTTTTTTGTACATGTATAGATGATCGCCGAAAAGACTTGGAGTTTGGAGAAGAGCAACGATCATTGAGTAGTATTGTGTCCAACCAGGTATGGAGAGTACCTATCCGCTGACACTGGAATGCTGTACACCAATTCTGATAGTTGCTAGTGTGTCGCTATTATTGATTGCCCAGCATGCACACATGATCGGCGATGCTCTCCGCCGCCTTCAAGAAACGCCATATCCAAATAGAGGATGCACAGTTGCCGTTACGTGCTTTCCATCGCTCGATACAGCGCTGATGCTCGGTCGACCAAGAGAAGAAGAGGGCGCTGACGAGAAAAATATGCTGCTACTGCAATGGTCGATGCCTCATTTGATGTCCGTTTTATCGACCGATCGCATCCTTCGAATCGTTGGGCTACTGCTCCTCGAGATGAAAGTGATAGTGGTCAGTGCGAAATTGACCCTTCTTTCGTCCACAACGCTGGGAATCGCATCACTGTTGCATCCCTTGAAGTGGGCAGGGCCATTGATCACCATTTTGCCTCCATTTCTTCGCGAGTACATGGAGGTACGAGCAGCATAGTATACTGGTGCACGCAAGTCACTCTCGTGTACTGACTCTATGCATTTTCGATAGGCTCCAGCTCCTCTTATCTGCGGTGTCGATGTCCTACCTAGCAGCTATGGTTGCACGAAAGGGACTGCAATCGTCCATTTAGAAAGCGATGAAATCGAGATGCACGGTGATGACGAGCAAATGTTTTCGCAAGCGAATTTACCAGGCTTGAACGAGCTTGCTCAGAACTTGGGTGGTTTGACAAAACAGCTGAGGGATAGGAGCGTAACCTCCGCCTTCAAGACCACACACTTTGTGGCTGACGTGGTTATCCGCCGAGTCCATCGACAGATTGAACACCTGCTCGGTATACGTGCTGATTTGGATGCACACAAACTCTACAAGTCTCTCAATCGGAATTTGGATGAGCAAGAGTTCGAGCTTATACGCCTGTTCATGCGGTCTCAGATGTACCAGAAATATCGAGGCGATTGCCTTTTGACAGGAACAGCAAGCAAAGAGCACATAGCTTGCGTAGTTCAGCTCCCAGTGACTGTTCCTATCCCTCAAATGTCAATGCAGAAGCAAAGTCACGGAACCCAAGTCGATTGGAAGCAGGCGGCGGGCGTTCTCTTTCGTATTGCCATGACTAGTGTGAATGAATGCGTTCCCGAAACTGAACTATCGGATTTAAATAACGTTTTTGAATCCGAGAAGAGCGCAGGCAGAGATAGCGCTATCGACAAAGTCAGTGGTGCCATCTTCAAGCTGCAGTCGAATGACTCTCAAGCTGTTCCTGTCCGCTCGTATTCAAATCAATCAAGTAAGTGCATCTGCTTTGCTTTATTATCACCGTCAAATCCTGTATCTAAGCATGTGTCCAACGCATGCCAGTCAGTTCAATCTGTAGTCAACGGAGCAAACTCGAATTCCATTCGCAAACGGATAGTCTGTCGGGCTCACCAACACACAGCTCGCAATTTGAGCTCCTTGAACTGCTACGGGTGGCAACTGTGGATGAGCTGTTCGCTCCACGCATACAGCCAGTTTGTCGACACACATCAAGCGAAATAGTGACAAGAAGCCCTGGTACACAGAAAAGCACGAGCCCAATCTATTTGCTGGATGGTGCTGGTCAAGTTAATTTTGGCGACTTGGAGCTCAATGACCAAGACAAATCTCTAGTCCATAGTAATGATACGTGTCACGCTCGTGCAGGTCTCGGTACCACCATAGATCTTCGGCGAGCTGACACAGAAACGTCAACACTTCTCGCTGGCACGATAGATTTATACGACGAAAGCGCGCCCACAGATAGTCCAGAAAAGTCGGATTGCAAATCATGGTTGTCCGATTCGTCCAGTTGTGATGGCAAAGAGTCAGAAAGTCACGAGCAAGACAGTCCACGCTATCGATCAGGATTAAACGGCAGTGCGGTGCTGTCGGAGGACGATGGATTTGCAATGGAGGAAACAGAATCCGCCGACGAGAAAGACCTAAAGCGATTGTCCTCGATTCAAAGAATTCAACGATCATGGCGGCAGTGGAAGCAACGGCGAGATTCAGCGATATCTCCTGCAGCATTCGACGGAGTATCTTATTTTGTGGATGCTCGGCAACAAGGCAGTCGACGTGAATATTCTGACGCCAGCTTTCTCGCAGCTGGGGTTCACGTTCTCAAGGTAAGGAAGGCATTGGCATGATTTTTGCTTTGCTCTCACCGGCGTATGCATTCGGCAACAACAAAACTGTATCTCGTGTACCTTACAGAAGAGAAGCAAGAAAAATGAGTGGAGCGACTGCAGAATCTTTCTATCGGCAAATAACGCGCATATCTCATGGGAACGATACGTGAATGGGAAGAGATATTTGCTGTCAAGTTTGGTTTTGTCTGACCTCACCCAAGTGATATTCCAGGATTCTGGACTTGGAGAACCACAGCAAGGCGAGTATGCTGTAGTCGAGCTGCATTGCCATGACAAACGCAACTGCTTCAAGTACGAGGTATCAGCGGATTGTATCCATTTCTTCTCAGCATTGCTCGGGCCGGTCTCTTCGATTGCAATACTGCGAGAGGATTCTGCATCTGTTGCATCCTATCAAACACAGCCTCGCGAAGTAGCAGCCGAGAGCTCAGCGAAGCCATCGGCGCCGAATTTCGAGTCAAGTTCGGACCGCAGATTCGAGATTCGTGATTCTTCATATGCTCAGAGCTACCTTGAAAGGTTCAGGCTGCGGCTCCAAGAGGGATTTCTAGTCGAAAAGGTATGGCGCTTATTCGTATCTTTATTCTGTAAGACCGCATCAGCCGATGATTCGCACTGTACTTGATTGATATCAGCATGGGCGAGTCGGGAAACCTCACATAAGAATGCTCTTCACCGACATTCTGTGTTCACGCGTTATGTGGAAGAAGCCGGCGTCACAATCTAGTAGCACTGCCGAGTACCAAAGAATGAGTTTGCAAGCAGGAAGGCGTCAGTCAAGCAATGCGTTCTTCCAGAAGTGGCTTCTTGTCGCAGATATCACTGCAGTAGTAGAAGGCAAACAAACGCGCGTCTTCAAGCGGTCTGTGGCGAAGACGAGTGATGGCAATCAGTGTATTTCCATTGTGACTCCAAAACGCACTCTCGATATCCGAGCGCTCACTCCCGAGGACTTTAACATCCTCTTTCGAGGCTTATCGCTACTTGTTCAGGAGTCAAGTTGTACGCAAGACTATCCTTCATAAGGCTCATGCCACGCTTGAATCATGTTTCGATCGTGCAGTCAACGATCCTTGGTTGAGAGATAATTCAGAAAGCGATCTTTTTGGTAGTCAACTGGGTTGCTCGGCTGATCCGACTTTGTGCTTGTTTTCAGTGAGGTTGCCACGTTGACGAGAGCTTTAGCAGCAGCCGATTTTTTATTTGATGCTACCAGGCGCAGAAGAGCTTCAAAGCTTTCCAAAGGACCACAGCGTTGCAGTTCTGCTTCATCAACCTCGGCGATTTCTGCACCATGTTGTTTCTGCCAAGTGAAAACGAAGGAATCATTAGCGAATTGCACTCAAAACAGCAAGCTACTCCGCTGCGCGCAGCTGTTCCGAAACGCACCAGTACGGAAAATGGGAAAATAGCGCCCGAGAACACCGTGCGATACTTGCTGACACGTGACGCCATTTTGCTCTTCACCTGTTCAACATCAGCCGCCGACGACAGTTCGTTGGAAATCCGGGAACGGGCTTCCACCTCCTTCTTCAGCTGCATCAATGTGTCGTATCTGAGGCCACACACATATACACACGCAATTAAAAGCCGTCGATGTGAGCCTCCATACAAGACAATATGTGAAAGCTCGCAACAAGCTGAGCAACGTACCGAATAGCAAACCGAGTGGTGAGATTGTCGTCAGACACAGTGGATTCCAGGTTGTTGAATGCTGAACAGAAGAGTCGAAGAGCATCGAGCACTTGGTGGAAAGCATCCCGCTCCATTGGCAAAATCCGCGATTCCACGAGCTGCGCAACTCGAACGCTCTCAGGGTTTTCCCAAAGCTCGGGGAAGTAGTCGCAGAGAATGGCGTGGCCCGTGATTGCATTTGCCATTTCAGCATCGACATCCACGGCATCCGCATTCTCTTGCACGCGTGTTTCCTCCCAGAAATCTGCAAAACTGCGTCGAATCTGCGCCGCATGGTTGGCAAAGTCAATGATGTGGACGCTCGGCTTATCTACCAGCACACAAGGACGAAAAAGAGAGATGAGGAGAAGAAAAACAAGTGAACCCACGTGGATGCGCTTCCCTTCTCGATGCGCATCATTTGTGAAAGTGTACCTTTGTGCTGCCGATTCAAACGACTCGCAAGTTGCACCGTCTGCGAGCTGGAGCGTAAGTACCGATCGATGTACATGCACGAGAGCTTGGGGTCGTTGTAGCCGGTATCGAGCTTATCGCACACGACGACGATGTCGCTAGACGCCAGATTGAGCTGCGACCCATTCAGGGTGTCTTCAGTGACGGTCGTCGCGTTCCCCGGCTCCTCCAGAGTCAGTGTCCCACTGAACGCGGCGTAGATGCTCCACTTGAGTTGTCTACAGGAGAAAGAGAGAGAGAGAGAGAGTAGCAGTACGCCTTTTAGTAGAACACACGAGGCTCTTGCACATTAAAGCACAATTGCACCTGTTCGCCACGTAGACCGAGATCAACTGGTAGTACCGAAGCACGTCGCGGCGACTTCTGGCCACCACCATGCACTATTCCCAGACCAAAAGCGCCGTCAGACTGAGAAAGAAACAGCGAAACACTAACGGCACGATGCAGCTCTGTACTGCCTGCCCCACCTTGGCCGACTTGTTCTCGCTTTTTGTGTCGGTAAAGTCCTGCATCATCAACGCGGCTTTGGCTTTCAGGATTGCGAGATCATCGCTCGCATGGTCGAGAACTGCTCTCAGTGCACGCATTTCACGCAGAGACTCGATCACGTCGCTCGGCATCGTCGTCTCCACGTCCACTCGCACGCACGTGTACTTTTGCAAGACGTCCATGATGCGGCCATCGGCAGCGGCTTTGGCGATCGGGTAGCAATGGAAAGGACGCAGCATGCTGCCGTCTTTCGAGCGCGTGCCAAACAAATGCATGGCCTCGGTGTTGGGTGTGGCCGTAAACCCGATGAACTGGGCCAGTGGTATGCGACATTAGATAGAAAAGAGCACGCACCAGGACGGACTACGAGGTGGGATGTCTTACCGAAGTATGCGCGTTTTCACTGCCTTCTCCCGCGTGCATCACCTTCTGGATTGTCTCGCGTGTCGACGCCGTGTGCGAACGATGGGCTTCATCCGTGATGATGGCGATGCGGCTGAACTCTGGACCAGACGCGTCCTGGCTGTTGCGATGCAGCATGCGAGTGAGTAGCACTTTGTCTTTGACGAGAAGCCCCAGTTTGTGGATTGTGGTGATGATCACGCGCTGCTTCGGCGGCTGTGCTGTGTCGGATGAAGCAGACGCAGCGCTCGCGTTGTCCATCAGCTTCGCCAAGTGGCTCATGCTCTCGGCGCGGTACACTTCGTGGATCCCATTGCGACGCAAGAAGATCTCGACCGTGTTGCCGACCTGCTCGTCGAGCTTGACGCGATCGGTGAGGATCACGACGGTGTGGAAGCGCGCGCCATTCGCACCGACCACATACAAGAGCTGGTACGTCTGTATCCACACCAGCCCACATTGCACAGAGTTGTAGGCGACGACCAATGCATTGTGCACCTTCGACGAACAGAACAGAAGCGTACCAGTGCTGCGAGCGTCATGGTTTTGCCTGCGCCCGTACTGTGCTGCAATAGAAATCGATCCACATGTGCCTGTCCCAAGAGCAACAACGAAACAACAGCGGACGTTCAGACTTGGGTGCTGACGCTAGGAGTTCATGGCGCTGTACACCTATACACGTACCTTTGACTTCGCCTCAGCATCTTGTGCCTGGATCTGCAGAATGATGTTCTCGATCGCTTCCAGTTGATGGCCCCACGGCGAGAAAATGCCTCTGGGTTTGCTCGCCGTGGTGCTACTCAGGGGGCCAAAGCTGCTCTGCCGCGCCGCGAACGCCGACCCGCCCACGCGCATGCACATCGCGATCATGGCCCTCGTCTTGCTCGCGTGCGCATCCTCATTGTTGCTTGAATCATCAGCAGTGTCTCCGCTATCGTCGCTCTTGACCACATCGTGCGCTGAGGCATTCGACGTCTCCGCCGAGAGCTCTTCGGTGCGCGGCCGCTTGCGCGTGTGCGCTGGTCGCTCTTCGTCTCCTTCCTCTTCTGCGTCAGCGTCATCGCCATCTGCATCATCGCCACCGCGAGCTGCATCTGCCGCCGGCCGTACCCACTGCGTCTGCTTGGTGCGCGTGTTGTAGTAGTACACTTTGCCCTTGGACCGCGACACGCGGATGAGCCATTCGGCCGGCAGCGCAGCCATTTCGCGTTCGTTGTTCAATTGCCCAAATGCGCCCACATTTGGCACCAATTGCCAATATCATACCGGTATTTCATCGGTATTGTCGCTGGGGCCAGTATTACAATCAGAGGGGGCACTATTACCCACATTGCCGGCCGGCTGTTGTTGCTGTTCCTCGTTGGATAATGGAGATGACGGACGACCGGCGGGCCCACGACGCGTCTTCGTCGCGGCGCGAGCGCTTCCAGTCGCCGCACGAGATGCCGGACCCGCCGCAGCAGAGGCGCTTCGGCGCCGGCCGCGTCCATCGCGAGTTCCAGCAGCAGCAGACGCGCGCCTACGACGGCTGCAGCCACTCGACCACCGCCGACTTCAGTCGTGTCGCGCAGGCGCGGTACGACACGCATTCTCTATCTATCTATCTCTGCAAGCAGCACTGCAGTATGTTCTGTATAGGTGCGGTAACCGCATGCTGATGTGCGTTCTGTGCTCTATGTGTGCGTGCTGCCGGTTATCAGAGGCAGCGTCCGCGCACGCCAAGCGGAAGTGGACGACTTCGACTTCAATTTTGGAGAGCCGCCCCGACGCCCCGAGCAGCGAATCAGCAACAGCAGCAGCGGGATGCATCGGCTCTCGAACAGCTCGTCGCTCGCGAACCCCAAGTATGAGCGAGTGCGCGCGAGCGGCGCCGTGATCCGGCCCGGCGCGTCGCTGGCGGCGAACGACGAAACCAAGCAGCTCCACGCAAAGGTGCGCGCATTATCTCGAGCGAGCGCTGTCCGTAACCCACGTGCCCGCACACTGTACTGACTATGATGTCGATGCACGTTTTGTCAGTTTCTGCCGCCGACGCAGCAGGACCCATTTCTGAACAAGTTGATGAGCGCGACCTCAAAACGACCGCCAGTGCGGCCCCACGCCGTGCTGCCGAAGGCCGTCGCGACACGGACGCTCGAGCAGGGCAGCGCGCCGTCGCCCAGTCGGCTGCTGAGACAGGCGGCGCCAGCAGCAGCACCACCCAGAGAAGCGAAGCCCGTCCCGAGCTTGGGATGGACGCCTCGGAAGAACGAAGTCAACGCGGGCCGCGCGGCAGCAAAGGGGGTCCAGAGCAAGTCGCGGATCGCTCTCACGCCGTCGAAACGAGGCATTGACGACATGAGCACGAGCAGCAACAGAGAGACGAGTCCGTTGCGCTCGTCGTCACGCATCCGACTGCGGACTTCTACGTCGCTGTCTATCGCTGGTGCGGCCAGACAGACCCGTAATGGCGGACGGTTGCTGCAAGCCGCAAACGGGACGAGCAGCAGTATCAGCATGCTGTATGATCCCAAGCGGCAGCCGCGATCACGCGCGCCGCCAAAGGCAAAGAACGTCGACGGCACGGCGGATCAGCCGATCGACTTGGAGTCCGACTCGGACGCGGACTCGCCAAAGAAGACCCAGCATGCTCGTGCCGATAGCCCATTGCTAGCCCCAGCAGAGCCACGGAGAGCGCACTGGGAAGACGTGGACGTGGATTTGGAGGCGATCCAGAGCAACTGTCTCCTCAAGATGGAGAATTTCGATGTGTGGATCGGGCAGGTTCGCTGTTGTGTGGACGTCTTCTTCCATGGCGACTATGTGTGGCTTTGCTCCATCAGGTTCGTTTTCAATGGCTGCACGACAATGTTGGCGATGAGCTGTTTGCCTAATCTGCCCTTATGTGCGTCCACATGTCATGCGTCCAGGTCAAGTGCCATTGAGTGGAACCTGATGCCTCATTTGCAGCTTTTCTACGACGATTTCAAGGGCGTTCAGTACGTCACGACGGTTCTCTTTGCTCTCGTGGACAATGCCGATTGCATTCTAACACGTGGTGTCGTCCCATGTGCGAATATTAATTACCTGGGGCCGCTATAGCATCTACAGGTATAGCACGAAAGTTGGTGACGGGAGCGACGAGGAAAAGGAAAGCGAGGTTGCAGATGCTGCGAACAAGCTGATGTCGGAGCGGTCGTTCGTCGTGCTCAAGGTCCGACCGTCGTCGAAAGAAGACCGTGAGACGTTGGAGCCGTTCTACGACCCCACGAGTCCAGGTGCGAACATTGTGCTCCCTTGTGATTGTTGGCCGCGATACCAACCGCAGCTATGCTCTTTGTACCGCCAGATGTGTCGAAACATTACATCCTGCTCGTTGCAACTGACGATGACCGCGCGGGAGCGTCATGTTTTGGCCCGTTAGAAGACATGTTTCGGGGGAGAGGGACCATCCCGCTCGACATCCTGTGAGTCTTGCTTGGTCTTTCCTGTCTCGAAGGGGGATTGATCTCACACCAACGCACTAAACCTGTCATATGCTATGTTGCTGCTTTCCCAGAGATGGCAGTGATGCGGGGAAATTTTACCTGAAAGCGTTGATGAGGAAGCCGAGGAGAGTTTTGAACCTGGGGCATGTTGCCGATTCTGGCAAGCGGAGACGCCCTGCTTCCGAGTACAGGTAAAGTGTTTAATTGCGGCGGTAGTCTCCCGTGGTTCGTCCATTAAGTTTGCATTGGCGCTTGCTTGCATGCGCTGCAACTTTCGATGTAGCAACTACGAATCAGATGAGGGCGGGAGTGACTGCTACGACGTTCAGCTCACGTATCCGCTACCGCCGTGTTCGTCGGACATCGTGACGATAACGCGGCACGATATTTCGCGATTGAGGCCCGAGCAGTACCTCAACGACAACATCATCGACTACTACTTCAAGTACGTTTCTGAGCGTGCGCATGCGCGATCGACTCATTTGTGCTAATATGATTGACTGACTGACTGCCGATTTGAATCCCCCAAACAACACCCTTTCTAGACGTCTGATGGTTGACGAGTACGGGGCGCCGCCGTTTATTCAGGACAACGTGCTGTTTCTCAGCTCGCATTTTTACTCGAGGCTGTGGATGGGCAAAGGGAGCACTGTGGCAGAGCGTCTGAAGGCCGGGTACAAGAACGTGTCGACGTGGGTGGCCCGAACGGATTTCTTCAGCCGCTCGATGATCTTTATCCCGATCAACAAGGAGTAAGGGTTGCATGTCGCTCTCTGGTGTGTCTTTCTCTGAACCTGAAGCACTGACAGTGTGTCTCCGTGTCAGCATGCACTGGAGCCTTGCCATTATTCTGAATCCGCGCTCCGCTGCAACAGAAAGTGCTTCCCAGGTACTGCGTAGCTGAAGGGAAGAGGTCCGGCTGCGCCGATAGAATCTCACCTGTGTGTGCGTGCTGGCTACTACGCTGTTGCAGAACCAACCGACAGGGATTGCGATTTTGGACCCACTGGGCAGCTACCATAGCAAATCCACGATACTGCGCAACCTGAAATCGTACGTTGTTGAATGCTTTCTTTGACTATGCAGCGTAGCTATGCCAACCGACCGCTTTATCGCCTGTTTGTTCCCTCACAGTTTCCTTCAGCTAGAATGGGAAAACTCGCACCCAAGTGCAGCACATGACGATGCGAGTGGCGCAGAGCCATCCACTTCGCCACCAGGCTCGAGCTACGACGTGAGCAAGATCGTGTCGGTTTCTGTGAAAGCTCCTCGACAGGAAAACAGCTACGACTGCGGAGTGTACGTGCTCAAGTTTGCGGAGGTGATGCTGAAGAACTATCTGTACGCAAACGCGTCGTTCGGAGACAGCGGCCCAATTGACAACGAGATCATCAAGGGGAAGCTGGACACGCTGATCACGCCGACGTCGTTCGGTGCGCAGGACATCGTGCAGGCGCGGGTGAACATCCAAAAGTGCATCGCCGACGACGTGGTCAGGTACCAGCAAGCGCTGGCGGAGCAGAAGTTGCAGAAACAGCAGCCCCCAGAGTCATCTGCAGCAGCAGCAGCGACCGAAGTAGATGCAGCACAGGCGCCATGTTCCGTGTTGCATAGTGGTGCGCCACGGACGACGACGACGAGTGATGCGCGGGATGGAGACTCGGGTGTGGACCAAGAGAGAGATGCGAGTCGATTTGCGGACGTGGAGATGAAAGAAGCAGAATCAGGAGAGGAGTCGGTGGTGCAGACGGGAGATATCTAAAGTCAGTTGGCGTCATGGTTCACAAAAAGAGAGAGCCTATTTTTGCAAGCTGGTTTTGTGTGTTGCTTTCGACTCTGTCACCAGCGCACTTGGACTGTGAGCTACCATCAAATTTAAAGATCGTCCTGTGCGCGACTAGGGCTGGCGGAGCGTCCGCTCGCTCCCTCGTC
>JAADVP010000382.1:0-23698 GCA_023335675.1 Globisporangium solare | reverse complement strand
TGATTGAGACGCTGAAAATTCAGCACAAGAATATTTCGCATAACTTCTCTACGCTTTCAACTTTTCAGCCTCCCATTCGCAAAATTAGAGGGAAAAAAAAATACATTTTTGACTTTTTTTTGCCTGTTCTTAAACTTTTGACACGCGCTGTAACAACCGGTAATCGAAGGTTTCAAATCAAAAAGCACAGAAATGGATGCCAATGGAGGAGCGTTGCTGTGCGCAGGCTGCCGCGCGCCTCGCGGCCCCGACGCTGCGCGCTGCAGCCGCTGCAAGTGGGTCTGGTACTGCTCCAAGGCGTGCCAGCGCGCGCACTGGACGCGCAGCCACCGCAGCATGTGCGCGAGCCTGCAGGTCGCAAATGGGTTCCGCGCTCTGGAGCAGAAATGGTGGCGCACACGCCCTCCACACGAGATGCGTGCATTCGTGACGCAGTTCGGACTGCAGCCCGAGTCGATGGTATAGTGAACGCAATCTGGATGTGCGCGTGCTGTAGCTCTCATCGCGCTCACCTCTGTCCTGTGACTCCTTTCTCTATGTATTGCGTGTGTGCTATAGTGCTTCTTTGGCGAGGTGCTGTTTCTGCTGAGCAGACTCAAGCCCATGGTGATGCTGTCGAACCTTCCTACGCTATGGCGGAGCAGTTTCATCGCCGACGTCATCGTTCCCAGCGGCGTACTGTCGCACACCGACCAAGCCCAATGCACGCCTGCATTGTATGTTACCAGTGGACGTGTTGAGACCCGCGCCGAGTACGACATGAGCGGCGACCTCATGCTTGTGGACACGAGTCGCGAAGAGCTGTTCGCACTTGCGGTCGCGAACCTGCGCTTGCGGTCGCTACACGACGCGCTGACATCCGCTTCAGTCGAGGCGTCTTTGCATGCTGGTGGCCACGCGCTCGATGAGCCAGTGCACGTTGTCCGCGAAGAAGACGTGGCGCGGCTGCTCGACTACCCGGTCGCGCTGAGCGAATGCAAAGGCGACTCCATGGTGGAGGTACGTCCGCACTTGTGAACTGTACACGCGTGCCGCGGCAAAGACAAGGAGAGAGAGAGAGCAAGTGCAGGAAGAATGCTGTTCCCAACGCGAGCAGCGCGCTTGTTTGCGCTCTCCATCTGCTTTTCTGGGTCACGCTGCGTGTCTACGGTGCCGTCGTCGCGGACCTTTGACCTCTTTGCATGTGCGCTGTGTGCAGGTCGGGTACTTCCTTGACGAGGGCGACTGCAGTGGGAGCTCCGCGATGCCTCAGGACCGCCTGCTGACCTCGTACTGCGCGTCCGTGGAGCACGCGCCGCGGGTCCGCGCGCATTTCGAGCGGTACAGCTCGTACTTCCGGGCCTCGGGTGCAATCCACTTAAAGTGCGCCATGACCTCCTTATAATTAAAAAGAAAAAAAGGCGCGCATACACACGGGTTTCACCCAATCAACGACCGACAATTCGATTTTTCACCAATGAGAATTTGGTGCGGGAAGGAATTCGACCCAATGTAACGCGTTCGTTACGAAGAAAGCGCGGTTGCAACGGCACGCGGCGGCGGTTCCCCCCCCCCCGATGCGCTCGTGGCAGTACAAGTTGGCGCTGAACGCACGCGGATGCTGCACGTTTAACAGCTGCTGTCGCGCTGTGCGCTCTGTCCCTCCCTCCTCCTCCTTCGTTCACGCTTGTCCGCGCCGTGCTCTGCACGCGTGTCCGCATTCTTGCTTTTGCGCGCGCCGACCCCGATGAGTGCGTCGTACAATGACTGGGAGTCCGATCTGTCGTCGATCATCGAGAAGACGAACCAGAACCTCAAGCTGCTGCGCCGCATCGGCGAGAAGCGCACGGACGATGTGACCTCGACGCGGCCTACGAGCGTAAGCGTCGGCAACGCGGCGGACCTGCGCACCGCTGTGCACCATCGGTACGCGGCCGAGGACGCCGCATCGTCGGCGAGCTATCGCCCGCGCGTCATGTCGTCAGCGTCCACGAGCAGGAAGCACGCGACGATGGGGCCCGCGCCGACGCGTCACGACTACGACAACGACGATCTGCATTCGATGACGCGCCCTATGCGCCGCAGCACGAGCGCCGTCTCGAGCGGCAAGACGCTCAAGTCGATGATCCGCGTCCACGAAGCCGACATGCCGAGCGAGACGCCGCACTACGTGCTCGACGAGATTAAGAAGAGGTGCGTGTTGTGCTTGCTCTCTGTGCGTCTTGCGAGTGCTTAGTAGTATGGTGCTTGCGTTTTGTAGTCTGGAGGTTACCATTGCGTCGCGATCGAGCGTGTTTGAGAAGAAGCTCGGCGATATGCGCACGGACTTCACCGTGCTGACGAATGAGACCACGACGCTGAGCCAGCGGTTCAACGAGCTGCGCGATGCCGTGATGGCCAAGATGAGCAACGTGCCGGGCGTGCTGCAGAGTCTGCAGGAGAACACGGACGCGATCGCGCGACTGGAGAAGCACAGCTCGGCGCTCCTCGGCTGGAAAGTCACGCTGGACCAGGAGGTCTACGAGCTCTTGTAAGTGTCAATTGGGTCTACATACTATGTGCTGCGCTCAGACGTCATCGCATTGCCCTGACCTTTATGGTTTGATCGTGGCCTAGGTCCAAGATGAAAAACTTCACGGCAATGCAGGACAAGATGGCGTCATTAGAGCACAACCTCGACAGTTTGGCGACGGCGCTGAAGAATTGGCCGCGTCATGACGAGAAGATCGAAGAGCTACGCGACAAGGTGGCCACCGTGGAGCGCCATCAGTCCAGTTTCGTGGACATCAAGGCTGTCGAGCACTTGCTGAGCATCCGACTTCCACGGGAGCTCCACGACCTCGAAGGGCGAATGAACCAGAACATTGCGTTTGTGAGCGAGAAGCTCGAGTCGAAGCTTCAGAGTCTGGAAAAATCGTTGCAAAGCCAACACGCAGAGTCCATGGCGACGCTGAAAAGCGAGTTGGCCGAAAACATTCAGCGCGTTTCTGCCAGCAGCCTACGGAAAACAGACATCGTGCTGTTGCAGAATGCGCAGGTGCAACTGAAGGAGGATCTGTCGCAGTTAAATGGGTTCCTGGAGCGCCAAGACAAGCGGATCCAGGATTCCAAGCAGGCGTCCACGCAAATCCGAGAAGAGCTGGTGGAGACACGGCAAGAGCTTACGAAGGCGCTGCATGCTCAACAGAGCCGAGTCACGAGCACTTTGGAAGAGAAAATCGCGCAGCTGTCGGTCATGTCGAAGGAAAAGAACGTGAAAGTGGACCAGCAAATGGCGGCGCTGAGCAAGAAGCAGAAGAAAGTGGAGGAGAATACGAAGGTTCTGCACGAGGACCTTGTCAAAATGCGGCAAGACGTGCTTCACAAGCAAAATGTGAGCCATGTGGTGCAACAGAAGGAAAACGAAAAGCTTCGTCACCGTCTCGCGCGCTCGATGGCTGAATTGGAAACGTTAACCCTTGCGAAAATGGACTTGGAGCGTTATTATGGGAAACAGGAGAAGCAATTCCAAGCCAAGTTGAAGACGTTGCGCGCCAAACTTGAAGAGAACGAGAAGCTCAAGGAATCCGAACGCCTCGAACTCATTCAGAAGATTCAGGAAGAGACAAAGTTGATGGGAATCGCGCAAGGCAAGAACGCGCTTTTGGAGGCTCTACTCGCCAAAGAAAAGCTGCAGAATGCCGAGAAAAGTGACCTTATTCACAAGTCTCGTCAAGAGATGAATGTCGCTCGACAGAAAATGCGCAGTCTTGAGCATGAAGTCGAGAAAAAGATGCACAAGCTGGCGTCGGATTTGCACGCAAAGCAGCTTCAGGTCGAGACGCTTGCGAAAAGACTGAAGAAAAGCGAAGACGAAGCAGCGAAGCTCGTGGAGTCCTCGAAGCGAGATGCTAAAGCCCATCGACGAGCAAAGGTGATAAAAGAGCATGAGCTGTCGATTGTGAAGCTGAAGTTGAAAGAATTGGAAACTGCTGCGGCGTTGCTGCCCCAAGCAAACAACAAGAATGACGAGACAACCCAGGTTTCCAAGAGAAGTCTCAAAGAGGTTGAAGCAAAGCGGCAGGCAATGGAGCAGCAGCTTCTGGATACGCAACTGCATGTGGACGAGCTGATCCAAGAGATGGACGAGATGAAGCAGGAGTTTGAGACCGCGACGAAGCTAGAGAAGACTCGCATGGACGACGAGATTGCTCTGCTTTCTTCCGAGTACGAGGCAAAGATCTTGACTTTGAACGACGGCATCACTGCCAAAGACGAAACGATGCGCCACTTGCGAGACGCTTTGGTGGAGAAAGCTGAGTTTGATGCATTGGATGATGAGCTGCGAGGTTTGAAGAATGAGAATATTTCGCTGCTTGCATATGTAGATCGGGTCCGTGCTGAGCATTCGCGCGCGCTCATCGAAACGGAGTCTAGAGTGCGGCTACTCTATGACAAGGATATGGAGATAATGAAGGATGCTTTTGAGGCAAAGCTGGCCGAAATCGATGAAACGCGCACTGGTTTGGACGCTTGCAAAGCGAACATGTCTCGACTGGAGCTGCAGTTGAAGGATCAGGAGCGCTCTCATGCAGATGAAATGGCGTCACTCATGGAGGAAATCAAGGACACACGTGCGAATGTTGCTGCATGCACGTCTGAGATCATGCAATTGCAAGCAGAGAAGTCCGAGCTGGAGCAGGAGTTGGAAGAAACACAGTACGCGCTTGACAATGCCAAGATGGAAGCCGAAGCAAAAGACACGGGAATGAGCGAAAAGTTGGCCGCACAAGAGAGCGCTTTGCAGCGTCGTCTTGATGACGTATCCAGTCGTTTGGCAGACAAAGAAATTGAGCTGGAGGAAAGCAAACAGTCGGACGAAGCGAATCGCGAGAAGCTCGTTGAGATGGTCTCGGAGCAAGAGGAGATGGAGCGTCAGTTGAATACTGAGATCGATTCGTTGTCGCTAGCGCTTGATCACGAGCGTGAGAATTCGAAAACGCGAGAACAAGAGTTGGAGTCGAATATCTTGGCTCTTCAAAGCGAGCTAGACATGATGAAGATCGAGTCCGAGCAGGCTGTGGTGTTGTTCAAGTCGTCATTAGCTACCGAAATGGACGAACTCGCCCGGATGCTGAAGGAATCCCAGTATCGAGAGCAGCGACTCCAGACGCGCCTTGCCACAGCTTTAAAGGATCTCGCCACCACTGCCAGTAGCTTTGACACCGAGACTCGAATTGAAATCGCTGGAGATGATGATGATAAGTCGCTCGCTTCGAGGTATCTCGATCACATCCGCGAGACGCAGAGAGGAACGATAGCAGAGCTGGAGAATCTGCAAATCGACTACGAAGCATCGATGAAGCAAGCTGCTGAATACGCGCAGAGCGTTCAAACTCTGGGCGCCCAAGTGAAAGTATACCAATCCCAGATTCAGGATTTGGAAGCCGTCATCGCTAGCTTGCAGCTCGAACTCAAGGCACAATACGAAGACGCGACCAAACGTTCGGGAGACTTGGAGAACGAGATTGCTCTTCTGAAGAAGCAGAAGCATGACTTGGAGCTCGTTGTTGAGAGCAAATCGAGTGAATGCGATGCGATCCAGGCGCGTTTTGACAAGGAGATCGAGTGCAAGCAAGATCAAGTGGAGCACTTGCGTCAAGACAACTCAAAGCTATCGACAACGATCCAGAACATTCGCACTCGAATGGAAAACATTGAAATGTCGGAGACGCAGGAGTTGAGCGAGATGAGCGCGCAGCTTACGGAACTGGAGGCTCAAGCAGCAGCGTGCGCTGCGCCAACAAATGGATCCACTTCAGCGTCTGCGCTCGATAAAGATTTCTACTCGAACCATCAAGAGATCGTGACAATGGCTCAAGACATCCGCTCGCTTTACGTGAAGCTGACCAAGAGTGTGAGTATCCTGGATTGGACGGACCTACGAGCGAGTGTCTTTGAAGAGGAAGACAGACTCGAGCGCCTGCGGCAAGAGAAGCGCAGAGAAGCAAGCAAGTTGGAATCGGCAGAGCAAAAGATCTTGCTGAATGCAGATTTCTTGGCGGCGGTGTTGACTGTAAACGAATCGGAGCAGGGCGAAGCTGGTAACGACTGGCTGACAACGTATGCTAACACGACGCCAGCGATGGTTGGAAAGCTGAAAAGCCTCGAAGCGCGCTTGCAGGAAGCAATTGCGAAGAGCCAACATCCAGCGCTGCTGCCTTCGGAATTGAAAAAGGATCCCGACCGATTTGACGACCCGACGGACGAGGACAATGACGAGCTTCAAGGCGAACTACAACAGATTGAGCAGTTTGTGCGCTCAGACGCTGTGAACCCAAGAATCGATCTGTCAGAAAGCTGTGAGAGTCGCGAGTTTCTGGAAGGCAGTCAATTGGTCCACGACCTGGAAGTTGATGAGGAGTTCGAGGTTGAGCAATCTATGGAAGAGGACAGCAACTCTCACCATGATTTTGACGAAAGTGCCGACCATTCGGAGAGAGCGGGGCTGGATGAGGCGGAGTCCACTGATCCCCTAGTCCGTGATGTCCCACACCAGCCTCTCACCAGTGTTGAGCACCGTATCGAGTTGATTGATCCATGCACAAGTCTGTTGTCCAACGCTCCCGCTGAATTGCTGTCGACGCCGTTTGTCCCATCGCCATTTCGTCAACGTTGCAACGAGCAGTCCAAGAGTTTGAAAGAGGAAGAAGGTGACGTCGAATATGCGCTTCCTGATGTGATTCCGCGAGAGCCACTCGCGCCAAAAGCCGATTGGGTTCGAGTCGGTCGCGATATGCTCGTGACGGAAGAGCAAGACAGTCTACCTGCGGTTGCAACGGAGAGCCAAGAAAGTGAAAATGAGTTGTCTGATAGCGATGAAGACGATGCCGAAGATCATCATGCGACAAGTTTCGACGACAAAGCAGCTTTAAAAGACCACCACTTTCACTCCGATGCGAATGATGAAGGTGCTGATGCAAGCCAGTCATTCGGCGACCGAGAACTTGGCTATGAACAACGTCATGGGCAGCAGTCGACGGGTGCGGACTCAAGTAGCCTTGACCATGACGAGGAGGCAAATTCGGTGCATCAATCCCACCAAATGGCTCTGAACTTGAATGTCAATATCCGTGATGAGGAAGATGATGATAAAGACTTCGGCGCGGAAAGAAGATACGTTGAGTCTGAAGAAGATGATGATCACGATATTGATTCGGATTCGGATTTCGACAAAGAACTGGGCAAGAGTACAGACACAGCGTTGAAAAGTATCGAAAACCCAGTCGACGCAGAGCATCCTAGCGTTGCGGAGCGGACTCAAGTGGACGCAAAACAACCTCCCGAGGTTGATGCTTTTAATGATGTTGCTCAACAATCTCAAGAAGACGAAAGCGCTCGTCTCGGTGAGTACATGAGTGCTAATGAGACAAATTTCGACGATGAAACGAGCGACTTCGAGGGAAGCGGCGTCATGGAATCGAGCTTTGACGAACAGGAAATCGACGCTGCTCACACTTTAGGTGCTCGACCAGAAGATGGTGATGATTCGCACAGAAAGTTGACTGTGCCAAACACTGCCAGCGATGTCGTCCGAGGAGTAGGTGGCGAGTCTTCTGAACCAGACCATGACGATCCAGATGCTAATGTGGGTGCTGGTAGCATGCAGAAGCTGCTCGACGGACGCGAGATTGAAGTCAACAAGATCGATTCTGTGGCCGCCCATGAGCTGACTCGTGATCACCATGCAGCAAGAGATGAAGAAGAGAGCATCGACAGTGAAGGAGAGGAGTGCGCATTCAATGACCAGCGCGATGCTCTCGACGAAAATGATCTGGTTGACAGTGAAGAAGAAGATGCTACTTCTGACGCTGAGCAAAGTATCCAAGTAGACGCTCAGGGCGTGCACAAAACTGGCGATCGCACTTCCCTCGGTTGTCAGAGCTACCACATGGAAGAAGACAGTGACGAAGACGATGTGGACGAAGTCGAGCGCATGCTACTGGAGAATTCTCTCGACACCGATGAGCAACGCTCTGAGTTGCAACGACCCAGCGACGCTGACAGCAGAGCGCAAAACGATCGCGTCGCGGAGTCCTCCTTCGATGACGAGCAAGCCGAACGGCAGAGCCTGAATCTGGAAAGCTCGCGTAGTGGTCACGACGAACTTGCTGAGCGCAACAGCGAGCCCCTGAACTATGACCATGAAGACGAAGATGATGAGTTCTTGGAGCAATCCAGGGAGGGTGAAGAGCGTCTGTCCGAATCAGGAGATCTAATTGACGACTCTCACGATGACACCTCCACTGGTGGCGCACATCACCTGAAGCACAACGAAGAAGAGGAAGCCCATTCGCATGGAGAGAGTGAAGTCGCGGCAAACCGTCAAGACTCCTTCAATCGTGATAGTGCTGAAAGTGCCTCGGAAGGCTCTAGTATGACTATGCAGAACACCAGTGAGACTACCGAAAGCTTGTCGGCAACAGACATAATGCAAGGGAGTCGAAGCGCGCTTTTAAAGCATATGTTGTACAGCCGCACCTCAGTGGACGACGATGATGATCTTGATGAAATCGAGATTCTGATGCGAGAACAAGCTGGGCGTGGAGCTCGACCGGTGCTCAGCACGTTGGCAGGTTCTTCCAGCTCAACGCGACGAGATGAAGCAGCAGAGGGCCGTTCACTTGGAGCAGCACGTGCGGAGATCGATGAAGATGATGAACTGATTGATTCCGAGTCTGAGGACAACGATTCTGCCGAGTTGAGTCAGGGATTAGAAGAACGAAAGGCCAACGATGACCAGTTTACAGAGGACCGTCTATCCCATGAGAATGCACCGTATAGCGCAGCGAAGGTGTCACAGGATCTCCAAGTAGCTGAGATAGTGACATTGCATGATGAAGAGAGCGAAGAAGCCGACGGTACTCGTGGCGATCTTGTTATTCGGCATGAAGCATCATCCGACATTGACGAAGCAAGTGATGCAGAACACGATCTGAACGAGTCAGTCGAATCCAACGATGATGAGGGCAATATCGAGACTCGCCACAGCACGCATCATGTGAAGCATGAAGAACAATCGGATGATGAAGAAGACGAATTTGGGGCACCTCGAAGCGTGTCAAGCCTTCCTCCAGCACCCACAAAATTGCCACCACAGCTTCTTGCCGCATCAGGAGCACGATCGAGTGGCGCCGGAGTGCTGAAGAAAGTACTGTCTGCTGCAACTCGAGATTTCGACGAAGACGACGATTTGGGCGAAGTAGAGCGTTTAATGCTGGAGCAAAGCCTCGAAAGCAGGCCAGGAAGAACTGCTGCGAGTGCCGCTTCGTCAACTGTGCGCACTGACAGCAGTCGCCACGCAATCGAAGGTTCAGAAGACGACGATGCGGAATTTGGCTCAAGACTTGCTGCTCCCGAGCACTCTCGTGACAGTGATGATTTCGAAGACCATGAGCTCGAAAGCAGTATGCAAGATGACCATGATGAATCGTTTGATGCGTCACACGAAGCGGACGAGATGCGCGACGGCCACCATGCAGGTATGGCGAAACACACACCAGCATTGGACAATGATGCTGCAACTCACGACTTGCGCCTTAATGCACACCGCAATAAACCTTCACGGCATCATTGTGACGACGAAGAATCGGACATCAATAGCGAAAGTGAGGATGGCGATGAGGTTTCTGCCCAACGTTCTCCTCGAGGTCATGGTCTCTCCAGCGGAAGCCCACATAGCTTGCATGCACTGGAGCCATTGCGCAACGCAAACGCTACAGGATTTGTCATCAGTCGTCGCGTAGTTCTTGAAGAAGACGATGACATGGATGAAGTTGAGCGTCTCTTGCTGGAGCAAACGTCGATAAAGCAAGCTGAACGTCACCATTCTGGCGCAGCGAAGACTGCTGCAAGTGAATTCGATGAGGAAGACGAGTTCGATGAAGCATCCATTGACGGTCTCAATGAGCGGGATCAGACAGAATCCGCTGGAAGGGTTTCATATCAGACATCCTCCCATCACAGTTCTGCGCGTGATGATGAAGAGATTGACGGTCTTCGCATCACAAGTGATGGCGATGAACAGGCGATGGATGCGTCTCAGGATGCGTCTCAAGGCGTGCAAGAGACCAGTTTTGATGAGTGCAAGTCCACTGAAGTTCGAGTCGAAGGCGCTGGAGTCGCATCGACTGAGAATTCTTTCGACGAAGTATCGTTAACGGAGTTGGAGCATGCTTCCAAGTTGACGCCCAGCATTCAGAAACTCGCTGACAACGAGGAGTTTGCAGACGTTAGTGAGAGCAGACGCGAGGAGGGTTCCATGTCTGCAAGCGACGAGCATGACGAAGAGTTGTCTACTCACGCGAGTAAGCTAGAAAGTTTGCTGCCTAGTATGGACCAGCATCCTCTTGGATCCTTGGGCGGTAAGCGTCTTGCCGGTTTGGGTCTTGGGCGTGGAGTGATGCTTGAAGAAGACGATGAAATGGACGAAGTCGAGCGCTTGCTACTTGCGCAGTCATCAATGAAACAGCAATCGGGCAGCAAGCTTTCAACAGCTCAGCAAGCAGGGACCATGAAGCTCACAGTAGCAGAGGAGTTTGGTGATGAGGATGCTGAATTCGGCGACGACGATTTTGACGGCAGTATGCGAGCAGACCAAGAGCAGTCGCTCGACGACAGTTCACGTGACCTTCACGAGTTCAGTGGACACAACACAATCGGCAATATGTCTGCAGACAATTCGTTTGATGAGGAGGAATCGTTGGAGCACAAGGTCAGAGCCAGTGATGAAGAACTCTCTCCAGTACCGAAAAGGAGATCGTCATCCGGCGTCGCCAGCCAATCGTCGAGCGCGGCCAGTTCGCCGAGTGCGTCGACGCGAATCCCGATCCGGAATGGCAGCAACCTGGTCGACCGCGTGGCGACCGATGCGATCCCATCGATGCTCCAACTTTCGCCTCTTCATGCGAGCGAGAAAGCCGTGGACAGCGAGATCCGCCAGCAGCTCAGCACTCTGGACAACGACGATGGCGGCTCCGACGACGACGGAGAAGACGAGCACCTGGAGGAATCGTTCGACCTGAAAGAGTCCCTGCAGGACGAAGACGACGACTGAGCACGTCGTAGCGTAGCACAAGCAAATTAGGCCATCCCCATGTACATATAGCAGCAATAACATAACACAACGTCTTGTTTGGTTGGACGACTTTGCTTCGCTTTGCATAATGGGAGCAAAAGGGATGAAGCAGATTTAAGCTTTTGTGCGGACTTGACGGACCCGCACGCCTGATGAACCCTAACGCAGTGGATCCACCAGTGCAATTACCATCTGAGTGCAGAAATGACCAGCAAGAGTGATGGTCAGCGAATCTGTGGAGCTATGTTCCATTTTGACACGCTTCCATTCCCGCAGCCGCGCTCTGTAGATCTCAAGCACCTGCGCCACCATGCGTCGCTTGCGTGCACTTGCGCTCATTGTGGGCGCCACGCTTGCGACGGCCGCGATGCTGGCGCTGAGCTTCAGCTTCGATACCGCGGCGTCCCGTTCTGCATCGCCCATTCAAATGACGGTGTCGCTCTCAATGACATATCCTGCGAAAGAAGACGGCACGCGCGATATGCTGCAGTTCTGCGAGGAGAAATGCATCACACAGGAGCTGGATCACTTCCGTGCGAATGGAGGCGGAGGCACGTTTGAGCAGCGGTACTTTTTCTGCGGCAAAGACAACTTTGACGCGAAGATTGGAGCGATCTTCTTTTACCTTGGGAACGAAGCAGATGCCACCCTGTATGTGAATAACACGGGGCTGATGTGGGAAAACGCCAAGGAGTTCGGTGCGTTGATTGTGTTTGCGGAGCACCGGTACTTTGGCAAATCGCTTCCGTTTGGAGTCGATGTGCTCGACCACATGGAGTTTCTGTCGGTCGCGCAAGCGCTCGTGGATTACGCGGTGCTGGTTGAAGACATCAAGGACAAACTGAATGCGGACGTGCCTGTGATCGGCTTTGGAGGGTCGTATGGGGGAATACTCTGCACGTGGTTTCGACTCGAGTACCCGCATCTTGTCGATGGCGTGATCGCAGCATCCGCACCCATTCTCGCGTTCATGGGTGACAAGAAGCACCCAGTGGACTCGGAGGGGTTCCAGCGCGGCGTGGCATTCAACATGTCGGAACAAGCTGGCTCGGCTACACACTGCGTTCCAAGCGTCCGACGCGCGTTTGCAACCATTACAAAGCTCGGCAAGACCGCGAGCGGGCGCCAGGAGCTCGCTGACCTGCTGCGTGTATGCGAATCGAATCCGCTCGACTCGGAAGAGAGCGTGTCGGCGATTGTGGATGCTGTGATTGATGTCTACGGCAACCTTGCGATGGGTAACTACCCATACTCCACGTCGTACATCACATCCGGTGCAAGCTTTCTTCCAGCGTACCCAATGCGTGCTGCATGTGAGCACATGAAGGACGAGTTTGCTGTAGACGACCGCGCTGGCTTGCTCGCTGCATTTCGTGAGAGCTTTGGCGTGTTCCTGAACAACACGAAGCAGGAGACGTGCTTTTTCCCGCACGACCCACCATCACTTTCAAAAGCTGTCGAGATCAACGCCGAGGGCAATTTCTATAGCTACATCGAGCGCGCGGAATTGCACGCGCCATTCAGTCGAGACAATGTGCACGATCCGTTTCCAGCGGCGCCAGTGGACCTCATGCAGGACGGCGCGAACTGTTTCTCGCAGTGGCAAGTCCGTGTTCGACTCAACTGGGCTGTCACCGAGTTCGGGAGCACCAAGGCGCTCCACTCGACGAGCAACATTGTGTTCAGCAACGGCAGATACGATCCGTGGTCGATGGTCGGGATTTCCGCGAGCATCTCGGACTCGGTCGTGTACTTGCCGATCGACGAGAGCGCGCACCACTTGGACCTGTTCTTCACGCACCCGCAGGACCCGCCGGCCGTCACACACGCGCGGCGAGTCGAGAAGCAGCACATCCGCACATTGATCGACGAGTTCTACACAAAGAAAGCGGCAGCGCGCAGCAAAGTAGGAGAAAGTGGTGGTCGCTTCCGTAGTTGGTTGCTGGTCCGATGCGGACTTATTTGATGCGTTTATGTCCGGACTTTGAAGTTTGTAGTGTGCAAAGTAGTGGACGGATATCCCTTACCCCTAGCGTATCCGCTCGTTCCCGAAAGAATGATGGTAGCTCTCCATGATTGATTTGGGATTATTCGCGTGTGGTCACCTGGGTCGGGGGAGATGGGACGCGAAGCGAGCGGCTGACCGCGGCGTTCGTCCACCTCCTGCCCGCACCGAGAGCGTGGCTGGATGCGCTGGAGCCATCCGCGCTCTCAGTCGCCGATTTCCCCCCTCGCGCCAAGACCAGACAGACAGCAGCAGCAGCAGCAACAGACCATCCGCTACGATGGCCGGAACGACGTCGGAGCGAAGCCCGATCCTGCCGACGGCCAGCGCTGGACGAAGCAGCGGCAGCTCGTTGTTCAACCGCCTGCGCCGGCCGCGCACGTGGATCCTACTCAGTGGCGTCGCGCTCGTGGTCGCCACCGCGGTGATCTTCAGTCTTCGCGTGTCGAGCACCTCGGATGCGAGGGTCCGCACGGGCGCTCCGTTCGCCCCCACGGTTTTTCCTGCCAAGGAAGACGGCACGCGCGACATGCTCCAGTTCTGCGAAGAGAAGTTCATCACGCAGGAGCTCGACCATTTCCGCGCCAACGGCGGCGGAGACTCGTTCGAGATGCGCTACTTTGTGTGCGCCAAGGAGAACTTCAACCCCAAGAACGGCTCGATCTTCTTCTACGTGGGCAACGAGGCCGACGTCACGCTCTACTTGAACAACACGGGGCTCATGTGGGAGAACGCCAAGGCGTTCAACGCGCTCATCGTGTTTGCCGAGCACCGGTACTTTGGCAAGTCGATCCCGTTCGGCGACAAGGTGTTCGACCACATGGAGTACTTGGCGTCCACGCAGGCGCTGGCGGATTACGCCGTGCTCATCGAGGACCTCAAGGACACGATGAACATCGACGTGCCTGTGATCGGCTTTGGCGGCTCCTACGGCGGCATGCTCGGCACGTGGTTCCGCACCAAGTACCCGCACGTCGTCGACGGCGTCATCGCGGGCTCCGCGCCGGTGCTCGCGTTCCTCGGCGACAAGGAGCACCCTGTGGACTCGGAAGGCTTCCTGCGCGTGGTCACGTACGACATGTCGGAAGCTGCGGGTTCGGCACCGAATTGCATCCCGAACGTGCGCCGCGTGATCGTGAAGCTCCGTGAGATTGGCAAGACGGACGCTGGCCGCAAGGAGCTCGCGACACTGTTCAAGCTGTGCGACCCGAATTCGCTCGCGACCGAAGCTGACGTCGAGGGCCTCGTGAGCTCGGCGCTCGGCGCGTACGGCAACTTGGCCATGGGCAACTACCCGTACCCGTCGTCGTACATCACGTCGGGCGAGAGCTTCCTGCCGGCATACCCCGTGCGCGCGTCGTGCGAGTTCCTGCGCCCAGACTTTGCTCAAGACGACTACCAGGGTCTGCTCGCCGCGTTCCGCGAGAGCGTCGGCGTGTTCTACAACAGCACGAAGAAGGAGTCGTGCTACTTCCCCACAGAGTCGCCGTCGAACGTCACGGACATCAACATCAAGGGCAACTTGTGGGGCTACCTCGAGTGCTCGGAGCTGTACATGCCCATGGGCAGCGACGGCATCCACGACGTGTTCCCGCCGGCCCCCGCGAACGAGACCGCGGACGACGAGGCGTGCTTTGCGACCTGGGGCGTCCACGTGCGTCCTCGCTGGGCCAACACCCTGTACGGCGGCGTCAAGGCGCTGCGCGCCACGAGCAACATCGTGTTCAGCCAGGGCACGTTCGACCCGTGGTCGGCCACGGGCGTGACCGAGACGCTCTCGGACTCGGTCGTGTATGTGCCCATCGAGGGCGGCGCGCACCACCTGGACCTGTTCTTCACGCACCCACTGGACCCGCCGGCCGTCACGCAGGCGCGCCAGCTCGAGCTGCAGCACATCCAGAAGTGGATCGCCGAGTTTTACGCCGTCAAGGCCGGCAACTAAGTCCGCGCGACCACTTGTTATTGATACCATGCATCTGCTTTTTTTTTGTAAGGAGCTACGACAGCTCTTGGAATGAAGAATTTGTTACTACTGTGAACAACACTTGCGTTCATTGTGCTGTGTTCCCTATCGACGGTAGGCGCTCGCGGCAAACGCCGGCGCGAACGGGTCTTGGCTCGCGAGCAGCAGCGCGTTGTGCCGCGCGACGCACTCGGCGCTGCTGAGGCCGCCAAACTTGACTTGGCCGACCCCGGCGCCGAACGCAAATGCTGCGAGGAAACTCGCCTCGGAGCTCGGGTCGCTGGTGGCGGTGCCAAGGATCACCGAGAGCCCCAGACGCCGCGCATCCGTGACTGCGTCGAGCGCTCGACTGAGCGTAGAGAACTACCAAAGCACGACAAAGTTCGTTCATGTTATGAAGCCAAACGCAACGCGAAGGGATAGAGCACTTACCCGATGCAGCTAGAGCATGATCGTGTTGCACGCGCGCTCTTCGTGGATCACGTCGAGTCCCTGGCGCTGAAAAAGCGCGTCTCCGACGATCTGCACGCGGCAGTTTGGGTCGCCCCCGAGATCGCTCTTTCGAAGGAGAGTCGCGGCGTCCGTGGCGTCAACCCCACTCGCGCCGTCTGCGCCGTGCTCGGCGCTCAGCAGCGCGCTGAACGACTTGATGTCCTCCTTGTCGAACGGATCCACGACGGTCGCGATCTCGAGCTCCCAGATCGAGCTGCGGACGATGTCGAAGAGCTCCTCGCTGCTCTTGAGCGATCCTGTGGAGCCTGGGACCCACTTGTCCGTGTCGTACGAGTACGACGCACACGGTTCGTTCTTGGCTGAAGACACCGCTGGCAGCGACTTAGTCGAGGAGGTCCCCGTTGCGTCATCCCCTGAAGCAGACGCTGGCGGGGGCAGCACAAAGCCGGATGCGGAGAAGTCCACGCCAAAGTCCACGCGAAGTGGAGACGCACTTGCAGCGTCCATCGCAATCCCAGTCTTCAACTTGGTGCGCGTCGCATCGAGCGCCGTGCGCAGGATCTGGAACATCTCGGCGAGCGTCTGCAGCTGCGGCGCGAAGCCGCCGAACGCACCGACGTTCGTGAAGCCGATGCCGTGCGTCTCCAGCTGCTCACGCAAAGCTTCGTTGAACTCGGCCCCGATCTGGTACGCGTCGGCAAAGGTCACGGCGCTGCTAGGCGCCAGAAAGATCTCTTGCACAAAGAGCTTGTTGGACACGTACTTGCCGGCGTTCACGACGCTGAACAGCGGCATCGGCACGCACAGGTTCTCCAACGGCATGTCGTGGATCTTGGCGATGTACTCTGTCAACGGGGGCTCGGCGTACTTGGCGCCAGCTTTGCGCACTGCGATAGAGGTCGCGTATCACACGTTGCGGCCAACGTCAGGTTCCAGGGTCGTCAGGATCGAATCGATCGCGCTCTGGTCTGTCGGCTCCATGTTCAGCAGTTTATCCGCGAGCACACGCTCTGCTTTCTCGGCCTGTTTCCTGTATCCTCGTCCACTGAATCGCTGTTTCGCGAGCGGCACTGCCGCCTCCGTCGGATCGTCTCGTGGATCTGCTTTGTCGGGGATGCCGCGCGTCGCGCTCGAGCAGGACACCTCGAAGACGCCTTTCCCCGTGCGCAGCCGCACGGCGACACTGGGCACGCCGTTGCCATCGAGGATTTCGCGCACGTCGGCGCGGAAGATGCCGCGCTTGGCCGTCGCCTTGGCGTGCAGCAGTGTCGAGAACACGAGGAACGGGTCCGCGGGTCGCTCGGCGACGACCTGGTTGATCACGTCGTTGAGCGACGGCTCGAGCGCGTGCTCGCTGAGATACGCCTCCACGAGGTCGCGCTCGCGCACCTCCGCCTCGTGCTGCGCCGGCGCATCATCGCTGCCGACGCTCCTGGCCATCGCGGCAAGAAGCGGCGCGCCGCCACTATGGCTCTGGGCGTCATGCCCCCCATATAATTGGGCAGGTCCCCGAAAGGGCGTGTGCCCTTTCGCGGGTCTTCGTGGTTACTGTAGGCACTCTGCAAAGTGCGAATGCTGGGTTCGCAGACATACAAATCGGAAGTCTCTCTATGTTAAGTGCGAGTTGGATCCGCTCCTGGAAAGGTGCGCAGCAACATGGCGGAAAGGCAACGAGTTGCATTGCAGCTCCTGTCGAAGCGCACAAGGAATCCGCCCGCTCCCGCTGCTGCTGCAGGCCCCAGGCGCGCACTCCACGTGAGTACACTGCAAGCGCCTTGTAGCCGGTACGTAGAGGTAGCCGTCCGTGTGCGTGTGATCGCTGCTAGTGAGCCACAGAAGCCGCAAGGCTGCTCTTTACTTGCGGTATAATTAGCCTCCTCCAAAAGAGCTCCATACGTCGCAAAAATGCTCGTCTGCTGCGAGTGATGGAGACTATTTTCGTATGCATGCGGCACCCACCGTTTCTCCTTTGTGTGTTGTGTGCGTTCGTGACGGTCTTGTAGTCGGCACCGGTGACAAGGAGCAGCGAGGCAGCAGAAGAGGACACCTCGAGCGCTCTGCAGCGCAACTGGCCATGGAGAACTATGAGAGTCTCGGCGCCATCGGTGAAGGGTACGTACGCGCCGTTTCCTCTTCGCGAGTTGTCGTGTCGCTGTGCTAATTGCCGTGCTTTGTTTGTGTCAGGACGTACGGCGCGGTGCTCAAGTGCCGCCACAAGGTCACGGGGCAGATCGTCGCGATCAAGAAGTTCAAGGAGTCGGACGACGACGAGCAGGTCAAGAAGACGGCACTGCGCAAGATCAATGTGCTCAAGCAGCCCAGGCACGAGAACGTTGTGAGTCTGCTCGAGGTGTTCCGCGTCAAGGGCAAGCTCTACCTCGTGTTCGAGTACGTCGAGAAGACGATCCTCGAGGAGATCGAGAAGAACCCCGAGGGACTGGACCCCACGAGCATCAAGCGCCTCATGTGGCAGCTCGTGCGCGCGATCGGCTTTTGCCACCAGCACAACATCATCCACCGCGACATCAAGCCCGAGAACCTGCTCGTATCGCGCAACGGCGTGCTCAAGCTCTGCGACTTTGGCTTTGCGCGGCCACTGGCAGGACCAGGCGCCAAGTACACCAAGTACGTCTCGATGCGGTGGTATCGCGCGCCGGAGCTGCTCGTGGGCGACGTGTCGTACGGGAGAGCAGTCGACGCGTGGCCCGTCGGGTGCGTGTTTGCCGAGACCACGACAGGGCTGCCGCTCTTTCCTGGGGACTCGGACATCGACCAGCTGTACTATATCATCAAGTGCCTGGGTCACGTCACGGCGCGGCAGCAAGAACTCTTTCGGAAGAACTCGCTCTACGTCGGCGTTAAACTGTCGCAGGCGACGGAACTGGAGCCGCTGCTCACGCGATTCCCGCAATTGGATAAACACTCGATCGACTTCTTGCGCCAGACGATCCAGGACGAGCCGCTCGACCGATGGACGTGCGCCAAGCTACTCAAGCACCCGCTCTTTGGGAACGCGGGCGAGCAATTCGAAGTCGAGCTCCAGGAAGCGATCGCCAGAGACCTGAACGACTCGGCGGCGATCCGCAAAAAGCGCGCGCGCAAATCCTCTCGAGGAGGAGGAGGCCACGGAGGAGGCAACTTGCCGTCGTCGACGTTCTCGATCAAGTCTACAGCATCCTACGACGACCCGATCGCGTGCGACCAGCAGTCGAAGAGCGCACTCAAGCCAACGTTCAAGCCCATGCTCGCGACCCCAAGCAGCATACAGTCCTACCAGCAGCAACCGCAGCCCATGTCCAAGGGCAAAGGGATGAGCTACGCCATCTCCAATAGCAATAGTCCCAGCACCAGTAGTCATAGTCAGAATAGTAGTAAAGCCAAGGGCATCCTGGGTACCGGCATCGCACTCATAGGAAGCTCAGGCACGGGAGGAGCTGGAGGAGGGTACCACTTGCTGACACTGTATGGCGCGATGTTCAATTCCTCAAGCACCAGCTCGACCCTGTCCGGCGTCAATGCAAGCGGTGGGACGGGGGACACAAGCCCGTATGGAGGCGCGTACACCAAGAAACACGGCGGCAGCGTGCCTCCGATCGCGGAAAACCAGCCAAGTTACAGCATCGGAGCCGAGCACATGGAGTTCGTCAACCACCACGCGAACGTGCGGCAATCAATGACGTCGCATGGCGGACGCGTCAATCCACCGATGGCGGCTCACGGTGCGCTCAGCCATCCGTTTTCGTTTGGCGGGACTCCTTCAATGGCAAATGGCACGCCTCCAAAGCCACCGACGACCTCGTCTTACATGCGGAATCCGTATCTGGCAGCGCAGACACCGACGACGAAACACCGAGTAGCTCCCCACGGAGGTCCGGCGACCGTCGCCAAGCACGGCCACGCGGCTCGCCTTAGCGGATACGCGAACAGCAACAGTCTGCAGACCTCGAGCGACATTTACTCGCCCAAGAAGGTCAACACGGGCCAGGTAGCAGCACCGACAACGCATAGCGGAGCCAAGAAAGCGCGTGGAGAGATTCTGACCCCACAAGGCATCTACGTGCCTCCGAGGACGTCCCATAGCACGATACGCGACACACTGAACCAGAATGGCGACAAAGCGGCTAAGGCTCGAAGAGAGAATGACGTTCGCAGCTTTTGAGCCAGACACACACACACACACAAGCGGGCAGACACAATCGGAGAATGGGTGTTTATAGTGGGAAGGAACAACAGTTTTGCAGGTCTAAAGGGGCAGAAAACAACACGGCGGTCGGTACCTGCGGTGCCACTGACACGATCTCGTTGAGGCATTCCACGAGAAGTCGAGCGTCGTTGACTCAAGCGCTCCCTCCTGGTTGTAGCACATCACGCTCTAGCTATGGAGTAGTTGCTGAGCCTCATTTGGTTCACAGGCGATCCCATTGATTACGAAGGCGTCAACGCGTGGAACCCAACCACGGAAGCTCGTGCTGCGCACAAGCGTTGACACGACAAGGTACCTTTCTTCGCCATGCTGCAAGCGGTCGTCGAGCGGTGCCGACAGGGACCTCCCTTCCGCGTGACTCGCCGTTAAAGTTGTCGCAGGACTCGCGCAAGTAGCTCTTGGCGCGCAGGCAGTCTGGAGTGGACAACTGGAAGCCATGGCGTCCATCCAACTCCACGTCACCTATTGGTTGAAGTTGGTCCGCTTTTTAGTGCTCGTCACTGTCGGATCCGCTCGCTGGAAACGGGGCTAGGGTTTTTAATTTAGAAACCATGTTTTAAGCAAAAATGTGTGTGTTTTTTTATTAGTTCTTGTTTCCTTTCGCAAAATTGATTGCGTAATTATTTTGATGAGTGTGACCCAATCAAAAAAGAACGAGGGAGGCGAAGGACTTTCACTCTCCGGAGGGATTTTTCGCAGCGCCAAAGCAGAATAAGCGCCCAAAGGCACGAAGCGCGCCGCTCTGCGTGTCTGTTTGTCTGCTGTCTGTGGTGAGTGAACGTCGCACGACGCGCTGCCTTCCACACCGTTCGTCGCTCCACTGACGCGCGTCCCCACTTTCCTATCTCCGAAGAGCTACTACACAGGGCAACGTTTTCAAGGAAAGAAACAGCGAATAAAAAGAAGAAGCCATGGCCATGTACGTGCGTGTCGATGGCGCTGCTCTTCATGGGGTCGCTGTGTGCACTAACTCGCGGCATTATGCATGTGTGTGCACCTCTCTGTGTTGCAATGCGGTAGCTCGTGTTGTGTGTGCGGTACGTCTATCGAGCCGAACGCGATGAACATGTGCAAGCCGTGCATCGCGCTGGAGACCAACGTCGCCGACGGCATTGAGCTGGACGCCGAGTTGACGCAGTGCAAGGGCTGCTTGCGCTTCCAGCCGCGCGGCAAGGGGCAGCAGGGCAGCAGCGTCAGCGGCGCGTGGCTCGATTGCGACTGGGAGTCGGCGGAGCTCATGGCGCTTTGTCTCAAGAGCGTGCACGGCCTGCAAAAGGCGAAGCTCATGGACGCGGGCTTCATCTGGACCGAGCCGCACTCGAAGCGCGTCAAGGTGAAGCTCACGCTGCAGCGCGAAGTGCTGAACCACGCGGTGATTCAGAACTCGTGCGTCGTGACGTACACTGTGAAGAACATGCAATGCCCCGATTGCATGAAGAAATACCGCAACAACACGTGGCGCTCGCTCGTGCAGATCCGACAGAAGGCCGACCACAAGCGCACGTTCTTGCGGCTCGAGCAGGTCATCTTGAAGCACAAGGCGCACCAGAACGCGATTGGTATCGCGACCGTGAAGGAAGGCATGGATTTCTACTTTGGCACGAAGTCGACGGCCGAGAAGTTCATCCATTTCCTGACGGCCCACGTGCCGATGCGCTCCAAGTCGTCGAGCAAGCTGATCTCGGAGAACGTGCACAATGGGACAGCGAACCTGCAGACGACGTACTCGATTGAGCTCAGTCCGGTTTGCCGCGACGATCTGCTGATTTTGCCCAAGAAATTTGCGCAAAGCTGCGGCAACATCTCGGCAATCGTGCTGTGTGCGCGCACGACCGCGATGATCCACTTGGTGGACCCACGCACGGGCCAAAAGGGCGAGCTCTCGTGCGATAAGTACTGGAAATTGCCGTTCCTGCCGCTCGAGACGAGTCCCGCGATGGTCGAATTCATCGTGCTGGACGTCGAACCGGTCGACGAGCGCGATTACAAGAACAAGAGCCAGCAACAGCAGCACCAGGACTCGAAGTTCGTGGTCGCCGATGTCGAAGTCGCGCGCGCGAGCGACTTTGGCGTGAACGACACGACGTTCATCATCCGCACGCATCTCGGCGCGCTGCTGCAGGCTGGCGACACGGTCAAGGGGTACGACCTAACCACATCGAACTTTGGCTCGAGCCAGACGTATTCGCTGAAGGAGGGCGAGCTGCCGGACATCGTGCTGGTGCGAAAGGTGTACCCACGCGAAGCGCAGACGGGCAAGAAGGAGAAGAAGCTCAAGACGCTGGGCACGTTCCGACGCGCCAAGATCAGCAAGTCGGAGCAGACGCGGCTGGAGAAGGAGCTCGACGCGTTCACGGAGGAGTACCTTGAGGAGCTGGAAGAAGAGCGTGAGAACGGAGACGACTACGTGGAACTGGACGACGACTCGGACTACGACGGCGAGGACGACTCCGACGACGACAACGAGGATCAGGAGGAGGATCTGGGCTACACGCAGACGATCGAGGTGCTCTCGCTCGAATGAGCAGGAGCCGTATTGGTGGTATAGTCTTCTGGGTTGGACTGAAAAAAAACAAACAACTGGTTGTAATGCTAAGAAAGAACATATCGCAAAAGCCTACTCTACTACCAGCCGTACTTGGCGTGGGTCTCTGCCTTGGTCTTGAGCGACGTGCCCTTCTTGTCGAGCAGCTCGTGCTCGCGCAGCTTCGCGTCGAACGCCAACTGGTTGAGCTGGTGCTTCTGGCGCTGCATGCGGTTCGGCTTGACGGTCGCGACCTTGCCGCCTGCCTGCGCGTTCCAGAAGCTCGCCTGCACCTTCACGCCGTCGTTGTTCTGCTCGTTCGAGCGCGTGACGTCCATGGGCGGCTGCCACGCGTTCGGCGCCGGACCCTGCACCTCAATGATCTTGGACGCAACGCTGTGGAAGTGGCCCTGCTGCAGTGCGCGCTCCAGCTCCCGCTCGCGGTTTCTCGCGCGCTTGCTGCTGCTGCTGGTGTCCTCTTCGCCCTCAAAGGTCGACGGGTAGTAGTACTGCGCTTGCTGCTGCTCATAGTACGCGTACTGCGAAGGATCGGCATAGCCTTCGTAGTATTGCTGCTGCTGCTGCTGATGGTGATGATGGTACTGAGCACTAGCGTCGGCTTCTCCTGCTGTGGTTTCTTGCGGCGCCGCAAACTCGTGCGTTTGAGCTGCTCCCTGGTCCTCTGCAGCCTCATCCGTCACCGTATCCTGTGTATGCTTGCTGGCTTTGGGCTCTTCGACGACGTGCTGTGGCGCAGGCAGGAACGACAAACCCCCGCTTTCGCCTCCACTCGCCGCGTTCGCAGCGCGCGGGCGCTTGGCGGCCATGGCTTTCTTCTGCTTCGCTAGCAGCGACGCGCCACCGCCACCTGCAACTATAGCATCGTCGTCACTGTCGCTGTCGTCTCCGAGGCCGCGCGACGACCCGGACTCGAGGAGCCGTTGGATGTCCGGGTGCAGGAACAGCGCCGTCTTGGGCTTCTTGGCGACTTTGCGCTTCTTTGTGGGCTTCTTCGCGGCGACCGCAGGCGCCGGAAGCGCCAGCGACGCGAGCTCGGAAGCTGTGGACTGAGGCGCACCCACTGCTGCGCGCACTGAGGGCTGTGGCCGCGAAGGCTGCTCCTCGTCTTCGGACGAGCTCGAGTAATCCGGCACCAAGAGCGACATAATTGGGGTGACGCTTTCGCTCTCTCTCCTTGCTTTGAGTCGAGCGTTGTGACTGTGGCAGAAAATAATAAGGGCGAGGCTTTTAAAATATTAAATATGGAATTCCATGAGTGAAAAGAGCAAATGTTGTTGCACCTAGCAGTTACAGCGCGCCAAAAGTTTAAGAACAGGCAAAAAAAAGTCAAAAATGTATTTTTTTTTCCCTCTAATTTTGCGAATGGGAGGCTGA
Organism: Globisporangium solare; assembly: GCA_023335675.1. Taxonomy (NCBI): domain Eukaryota; phylum Oomycota; class Peronosporomycetes; order Pythiales; family Pythiaceae; genus Globisporangium; species Globisporangium solare. Next base: position 59 of record JAADVP010000382.1, on the reverse strand, counting down.
AAAGTTGAAAGCGTAGAGAAGTTATGCGAAATATTCTTGTGCTGAATTTTCAGCGTCTC
>JAADVP010000381.1:0-23742 GCA_023335675.1 Globisporangium solare | reverse complement strand
TTTTACGGGGTTAGCATATAAATCAATGTACACCAGACCTGAATTCAGAGTGTATATTTTGTCGTATAGTATACGTGATCGTCTATTTTTTTATTTTTGAATCTTTTTGTATATTTTTTTACTTTTGAATCTTTTTGTGTATTTTTTACTTTTAATTTATCCTGGTGTATATTTTTATATTCCCTTTTGTAAAAAGGATTGAGCACAATTGGAGACAACAGCAGATTTCGCTTTGATTCATGGACAGAAGTTATCGAGAAACGAATTTTCAACAATACACTGCTGGAAGACATACAAACTCGATCGGTCGGTGCGCAGCTTGCTCGAGATCCATCACAAACACCATCGTCATCGCAAATTGCGCAACGCCGAACGCCCGACGCGACACTTAGAGGCAGCACTTCTCGGCTGAGATCTCGTTGATTTCGCCGAGAGCAGTCTCGACCTGGGCCAAGGCGCGTAGCGCAGGGTTCTCCTGCACGGCCTCGGCAACAGCCTGGTTGACTTGGGTGGCGACGGCCTGAGTGGCTCCGATGGAGACGACGAGGAGCGCGGCGAGGCAGAGGAACTTGTTCGTCGTGACTTGAGTTGGTGGTGGCAAATTGCGCAATGAAAGGAGCTGCGGAGCGCATTGCCATCACGACCTGGACGGCGACCGAGATCGCGGCGCTTTGGTGTTATTATTATGCCAGTTCTTAGCGATAAAAGATGACGCCAGGAGGGATCTTTATCGCTCATAAGTTCGCGGTTGTCATGCTCTCCAAAGTGAGGAACCCGTCCTGGGGTCATCTCAGTCCAACTCGCACCCAACCAGCGCATCAGACGCCGAGCAGCAACTAGTATCAACAGCGTACATCACGCTTGCTGATTCTGGAGTCAGCGTGCCACTATGGCTTCGCAGTTTCATCTCGTCAGTCAGCAAGGCGCGGGTGTCCCGCCGTTGGCACCAGATCGCGTCTGGCAAACGGGCCACTCTCTGGGCAATCTCGCCGCGACTAACTGGTCGTTGTTGAAGCGCCTGGGAGGGGAGCATCGCCCGTGCGAATTTCAAAGAACGCATCACCGATCACTCATCTTAATCACCTTCGTTGTTTCCAGAGGTCGGGAAGGATGTCAAACCAAATTCGAATGCAATTATTCTCACAAATTAATTGCAATTACAATAACGCCATTAAAGATTTTGTATCCCCAAATCGCTGCTCACACTAAATTGTTGGATTCGTCGCCTCTACCTGGAGCCATAGTGTGTGTGCATCAGGTACAGCGTTGTCGCCTGTGCTGGGCGCGCGCTTTGGGATGCGCATTCCTCGTGCGCGTCTTTCGCGAAAGATCCCAAAATGATGCCAGATTTCGCTTCCGCTGGTGAACACTCGAGTTTACAACTTGTCCGTCGTGATGCACGGCGAACCCACCGAAGCAGATCCAGCACGGTACTGTACGCAGCGGTGAGCCATCGACCAATGGCTCATGCGCGATCTGGGGTCAGTTTCGGCCGCAGGTCTCTCTCTTTCGTCTCATAGTCTCTGACTGAACGAGAGCAGCAGCAGCGAAACAACAAGAGAGCGCAGTCAATCTACAGCACGAGAAGCCATCCACAGGTCGGCTCATTCCGCAATTTGCCGACACAAAAAAAAAACAACCACCACCTCCCAAGTCAAGATGAACAAGCTCTTCCTTATCGCCGTCGCCTTCCTCGTCGTCATTGGCGCCACCGCCGCCGCCGACGTGGCCGCCAACGAGGCCAACCCTGCGCTGCGCAGCCTCGCCCAAGTCGAAGCCGCTCTCGGTGAGACGAACGAGATCCCGGCCGAGAAGTGCTGCCTCTAAGCTCCATGTCGCTCAGTCGTGGGGCGCTTCCGCCGCTGTGAATCGAAGCAAAATGTCCATGCCAGTAGTATGTGTTGACGCAGCAGAGCAGCGCTTTTTGGTTTGCATTGCGCGAGTCCTAGATATGCGATCTTTTGTGGTTGCGAAAACCACAGTCCAGTGATAACGTGGAAATCAGTAAAAGCAAACTCTGCTTGCCGCAAAAAATGTGGTTTCTGAAGCAGATCTGAATCCCATTTGGCTGTATATGTGTTGAAACAGGACATCGAAATATGGCTTTTGCGATCGCTTTGGCGCTCCAAGTGCATGCCACACAGTCAGCAAACGTCCGTGGCTCTTGATCGAACCGCGAGCTGATGCTTGACGCATGTCAAAGCGATCTGGCCGATTACACGCCACGACTAAACCGCATATGCTTTCCAGATATTAGACAAAAACGTTGATACGACATGGCGTGCGCGCAGTGGCGAGAGACAGTGGCCCACACTCTTGTGACTGATTGAAGATGGCCGCCTGACTCTTTTTCCAGTACAGAAAGTCAGTCAGATCTGGTCCGACATTCCAAAATGGTGATACGAAATCTGGAACTCCGCGTTTCATGCCGTCTTGCTATAATAGTATACACACAGACAGCGAGTGCACACAAGCGAGCATGCGAGCGAATGCGCATGACATCGTGGCGCTGAATATGGAATTTGGAGAACTGGATCGCGAGCAGAAAGTGTACATATTCGGTGCGTGCTTTATCACGGTCCCCCCTTGTGAACCGACTGCACTTTTTGGACGAGGAGTGTGTACCACTTTCCTGCCCTTTTCCACCCTCTCGCACACACGCGATCTGCAAAATAAACATACGAGGAAGTAAACTAAATAAAGGGGGAGATACCTTTCGAGCTGCTGAAATGAAAAGTATGCCTTCGAGGCCCTGCGAGCCACGAGGACTGGTTGCACTTTCGTTTGCGTTGTCGCAGGTGCGCAAGTAATTTATGCGCGTAAGTAATGTGGTGCAAATTTTAGCCAGCAAGCAGAAGCAACAACCAAACCAAACAAAAAAAACAGAAAACAAGGAAAGAAAAAAAAAAAAACAGAACGAAAGAAGGAAAGAAACAACCACAACAGGCGTGAAGTCACTGCACTCCACACGAAAAGAAGCATTTTTTGCAGCAGAAGATTGCGACTGCGACACCGTCTACGATCGCCCAACAACAGCTTCCTGGCTTTCTGCGCGTGGCGGGCGGCAAACAACCACCCGCAGTCAGCAACAACCAGCAGCAGCAGCAGCGTGCGGCCCGTTTCTCGCACACGCAGAGAGTCTGTTGCATTTGCCGGATCTCTGCAGACAACTCGACCGGTCGCCGACTGTTCCAGCGAGCCGCCCGCCCACTGAACGAGAGCGCGAGCATTTGCCGAACAAATCGACAAGGCGCACGAAGATGCTGCGTGCCAAGCACATGGGCTTCAAGAACGTGCGGCGCGTGGAGGTGAAGGCGGAGACGACGACGCCCGGCGAGGTGCGCACCACGACGGACGCCGCCACGGGCGCGCGCGTGAGCACGAGCCGCGGCCGCCGCACGCTGCCCAAGCTCGAGTTCACGGTGGACGAGGACGGCGCGCTACTTCACGGGCCGCAGCGCGGCGCGTTCCCGCCGGCGTTCCTCGGCACGCCCACGAGCCACGACGCCGCCGTGCTCGACCGCGACCTGCTCTATCAGTCGGCGAGCTTCCACGCGCTGCACATGCGCGACTTCTCGGCGCCGCCGCACGAGAGTGAAGACGACGCGGCGCGCCTGGACGACGAGCGCGCGGACGACGACGACGCGAAGCGCGCCGCGGTGCCCATGAAGGAGTGCGTGCTCAACGACACGCGCGCGACCACGCTCGCGATCAAGTACGACCACACGGTCGACCGCTTCGTGTGCGGCTCGTCCATCGAGCGCTTCTCGGGCCACACGGGCGTGTGCCGCGTGCTCGGCAGTAAAAAGTACCCGATTGTGCCGCACAACCTGCAGCTCGGCGACCTGCTGCGCATCGGCTCGGTCGGCCTCGTCGTGTGCGAAGTGAACCGCACGACGCGCGACGAGACGCAGGAGACGCTCAGCGAGGACGAGTACGAGTTTCTCAAGGAGAACTACCTGAGTCTCCCGCTCCAGCAGACGTTCCACCACCACCACGCGACCGAGAGCCAACGGCCGCACGACGACGACGACGACGATGACGACGTCGTGGACGGCCACCACGCTGCGAACAGCAACAACAAGCGCCACCGCCGCGGCTTCCGCGCGGGCGAGACATCGGACGAGGGCGAGTCCGAGGAGGACCGCAAGACCGCGGACCACCTCGCCATGGACGACACGTGTGACGACGACGACGAGCTCGCGGCGTCGACGAACGGCGGCGGCGAGCGCTCCATCGGCGCCTCGGGCATGGCGAGCGGCAAGAAATTTTGCTACATTTGCTACGACGGCGACGAGGAGCCCGAGGAAAACCCGCTCGTGGCGCCGTGCCACTGCAAGGGCGACACCAAGTACGTCCACCTCAACTGCCTCCAGCGCTGGAACAACAATTTGGACGCCGACGGCACGAACCCGAACCAGAAGGTGTGCGCCGTCACCAACACGGACGGCCTCGACGTGTGCACGATCTGCAAGGCTACCTATTTAACGAGCGTCAAGCTGGACGACGGCCGCGTCGTGTCGCTCTTGGCGCAGAAGCTGCCCCCGCCCTACGTCACGTTCGCCGTCGTGACCCAGCACGAGACGCGGAATCGGCAGACCGCGCTCACGAACACGCGCTTCCAGCTCAGTTTCGCCAAGTACGTGGCGCTGTGTGTGTGTGTTGTTGACCATTTTTTTATTTGCGGGAGCTAACGTGGCATGCGTGTGTGTGTGTTGTTTTTGTGTGCAGCTTGCCGCGGAACCAGCAGTCGCTGACGATCGGGCGATCGACGACCAACAACATGACGCTGCGCTACCGCACGGTGTCGCAGCTCCACGCCAAGATCACCTACAGAGATGTATGCTGACTCAGTTGTTCTTCCTCATGCTGGAGCCATTTCAGTTTTTCCTGATGTGTGTGTTCTTTTGTGTGTTCCACAGGACAATTTCTTTTTGACGGACGCGTCGAGCTCGAATGGCACGATGCTGTTCCTGAGCCGCCCGCTGCAGCTGGAATGGAACAAAGTGGTGCACGTGAAGATCGGCCGCACGATCCTGACTTTGAAATCCAAGAAGAAGTGGAAATGGTCGGGCGGCAACAATGAGAACGCGGACGCACAGGGGGTGGAGTACAGCGGCGCTACGTCTCCTTCGGCAGCAGACGCCGCCAGCTTCGCGCTGACGCCAACGAATGTGGACGCGAGCAGTACGCCCGTGTCGGCGCGATCATCCGGTATCAGCAGCAGCAATGCCGCCATGAGGAGTCGACCAGCGCCGCATCGTGCCGTGCCGAACCGATTCGAACTGAATGGACCGAGCATGATCCAGGACCCGAGCGCCGAGATCGTCTCGTCGCCGTACTCTCTCCACGAGCTGCTTGGCCACCCGAGAGGTTCGGGCTCGGGCGACGGCTTCCACGCCATCACGCGCCAGCGTCCAGATGGGCAGCGCCAGGCCGACACGATGCGACTGCATCACCTGTTTGATGACGAACACGCGATCCACGACCACGGTCACGTCCTGGGCGGGAGCAGCAGAGGGCACCAGCCGTTCGTGCGCGTCGCGAGTTTCTCGCATTCGTCGCAGCACAGCAACCGAAACTCGGCGGCGGCGAATCTGCCGCGCACACGAAGCGCGCTGGTGCAGCGGCGCGAACACATGCTCTACGACGTCGCAGACTCGCTGGCAGGTCTGGATCTCGCGAGTCCGCGCGTGGAAGTGGACTCGCACCGGCGCCATGTTGGCGGTCCGGTCGCCAGCAGCAGCAGCAACAACAACAATCAGGCGTCGGGGGCGTTTGCGACGAGAGAAGGCGCATAAGAGCGCTGTTACGTGTCTTGGGACTCTCTCCGAGTTCCACAGCGTCGTGAGGTCCAGCCGAACCGAGACGTTCGTGCTCTTTGTGCTCTCGCTCTCTTGTCGCCGCCGCGCTTGCGCGCGCCCATGATTGAATTTCGTCGCCGGTATATTTAACAAAATACGAGAAAAAACAAGCAGCTCATTTTCTTTTCTACGTTGCCGGTCTTTGTCTGAATCGTTGGCGTCGTTGTTAGCGCTGATTAAGTGGCCTGCGGGAATGCTCTCTCTACTTACATGGCCAGGTGGTTGCTCGTCCAGAGCTTCGTGGGAGCCGTGAGCTCGTTGCCCACGAGCTGCTTCCAGGACTCGTGGGTCTGGTAGATGACGTCCACCGCGAAGTCGCGCGACTGGGCCTCGCCGTTGAACGCGAACTCGCTCGGGCGCTTGCCGTCCGGGATCTTGTAGTCGCGGAACCAGCGGTGGACCTGCGGCACGACGTCGTGGAGCTCCGTCTTGGCCAAGTCGCGCACATCGTGCACGAGGTCGGCCAGCGGGTCGTTGACGTTGATGGCGATGACCTTCCAGTCGGTTTCGCCGTCGTCGATCATGCCGAGCACACCCAGCACCTTGACCGGGTACACGTCGCCGACCCGCGCGACCTGGCGGCCGATCTCCACGACGTCGATCGGGTCGTTGTCGCCGCCGAACTTGGTGTCGGTGTCCACGTGGTTCGGGTCCTCCCACGTCTGCGGCAGGCAGCCGTAGTTCACGAGCGAGTCGAAGTGGTAAAAGCGCGGCTTGCCCTTCTTCACGTCCTGCTTGATCGGGTTGAACTCCTCCTCGCCCGCGATCTCCATCTTGGCGCGTGCGCTGCGTTTGCCATCCACGTGCGCAGGCAATTAGGCTTCCTTCGCACACATGACATACTATAACAAGGCTTACCCTTTGGGGATCTCGTTGACAAAGTTGAAGATGTTGCCGTGCGGCACCGTCGCGCTGAGCTCGGGCGAGAGCAGCGGGATGTGGTGCCACGGCGACTGCTTGCGCCCCATGCGGTCGAAGAAAAAGTAGCGGCACTCGGCGGTCTCGGGCTCGCCCGTGCGGCGCACAGTGTGCTGAAGCAAAGCAAAACGCAAAAGCAAGACCACAGCGTGAGGGACGCAGCGGTGCCAGTATGCATTTTTACGTGCGGAAGCCGAAGAGCGGACGCACAAGAGCGCGGGGCGCGGCGGCCGCGCGCAGCAGCACCGTTCGGCGCATCGAGCGGAGCGCCATCTTGGTATCTGTCGGTGGGTCAATGCGAATGAATGCTGGTGCTTTTGCGCCACTGAGGCACACGACAGGCGTCTTAATGAACCTTTTAAAAGTGAATATATCACGTGTTAATATGCCACCTATTTTTAGAGAAAAACATTTTGCCTTTTTATTAAACGATAATGAGAATTTAATGTCAATACCCACTATATAAGGTAGAATCCAGCAGTTGCAGTTCATGGGACCAAGGTTTTTTTTGGTCGTGTTCCTTGAATTCCTCAAAATCAGTACCTATTACATTTTGTCTCTTCCCCCCAAAATTACAACCTCCACCCAAAACCTGCATAAACCTATTGGAATGTTTAATATGATACAGTGATCTCTCCCACGCGCTTGCTGCCGGTGATAAATTTTCACAGGTCCTCCACCACGCACCCTTCCTTTCCCCCACGGGCTTTCAAAATTTAAACAACCAAAGCGTGCGGAAAAGGAAGCGGCTGCTTCGCCAACGCGCTTCGTGTGCGTGCGTCCAACCGGCAAAGAAACAGCAGAAGCGCATTGCGCGTGAGTGAGTGAGTGCATTCGCGCAGTAGAGCGCTCGTATCACCCTTCCTATCTGCGTGCGCGTACAGTGCGCCTCTGAAGCGCTCACCTGCCGATCGTACAACGCCACGACGCCATTGCGCGCGCAAGAGACGGCGATGGAGATCCACGACAACATGAGCGCGTATGACGCGAAGAGACCGCTTGCGTCGTCGACTTCGGGCGCGACGCCGCCGTCGCCGCGGACCGACTCGGAGAGCAACCAGCACGAAGAAGACGACGATGACGACGTGTTCCGCTTCGATGCGCCGGCGTACTACGACCTGAAGAATCCGGCGTTTGAGGCGCAGTATGTGAACAACGCCGACGGGTACTTTACCAATGAGTACACGCCTGGTAAGTACATTCCTGCGGAAACTGCTCTTGGTGGGCAAACGACTCCGCAACCAGCGTCTTCGATCCTGCAGCCTCCGGTTCTCAATACGTCGTTGAAGCAGCGCGCGCAATTGGGCGGAGACGAAAACGCACTGCGAACGCCGGCATTCGACCGCTTTCAGCAACAGCAGCAGGACGCGCAGACGCGATCGCTGCGTACCAGCCAGCATGACGATCAGCAGCCAGCGAGCACGATGAATGAATACCACCAGGCGGCGCACCATGATACGGAGATGGCGGAGGAACAGCGACAGCTGGAGCTTCGCATGAGTCAGTACCGAGAACCGCCGAAAATCGACGCTGATGTCGTTGCGGACGAGGACGAACGAATGAGCGACGCCGACTCGGAGGATACGCTCCGGCTCGACACGAGCGAAGACATGAACATCGAGGAGCTGAGCTCGGACCCAGCCGATCACGTGGAGAAAGCGCCTAGTCGCCCCCAGAGTCGGCTTTACGAGGACAAGCTGGAAACGTTCGACGAGGTGTTTGCGCAGTACGCGTCGTCATCGCAGTCATCGACGCACTCCATGGCGCATTTGCTGCAGGAACCCTCGGCGTACCATTTTTCGCCCCACTCGTCGCGTCATTCGTCCCAACACGAAGATGCGCATGGGCTGCCACCCGCGCCACGCCTGCCCAGCGCCACATCGAGGCTCATGCAGCCGACGCAGGCGTTCCTTCGTCGAATTCACACGGAGCATGCGATTCGAGAGCAAAGTTACATGGAGGGCGCTCCGCTTGAAGACAAGCCGTTTCGTCTGACGCAGCCAAGAGCGCCGCGGTTGCTGACCAGCATGAAAGCGGAGCAAGCTAACCGCGACCCAAAAGATCCGTCGCGCATGAGTTACACGAGCCGTGAGTTGCTCAAGATCCAAGAAGAGCGACTGCGTGTGCAGATGGAAACGATGAAGATCCGCGAGTTCCACGAAAAGACGAAAGCCCAACGCCCTCCAGCGAACGTGCATCAGCGATCGACAAAGCAGTTGACGATCCCGGTGTCGCCCTACCTTGAAGTCGGACATCGCACCCGACGCTTCCATCAGAGTGACAGCGGAGCAAGCGACGATGGACATGGCGGAGAGCGACCTCACCAGGTTATTCGACCAGAGACGCTCTTGACTCGAGATTTCTCTCTACCAATCTCCAGTCAGCACCATCACCAGCATGACTCACACGAACCAACGGTTAGTACCGGCCGCTGTGCGTTTGAAATGCTTTGTCTCCAGTCTAATTTTCGAGCTTGTCTTTTGTGGTTTGCTTAAAAACGTAGCAGAAACCCTTGTCGCCACATTTGCAGACTGCCGAACGGGCCTCTCGGCGCAACGTCCACCATGGAGAACTCCCACCTCAAAAGCCCTCGGTGCCAGATTACTCTCGGATGAAAGTGGGAGGACTCACTCAGGTACGCCTTTCGAAGCACTTTGATGTCTTCGATGAAGATTAAACTAACTCTAACATTGTTGCTTATAATCTGTAGCCTCTCACGCCTCAGCTACAGACAACTCGTCGTGCGCAAGCATCACAAGCGTACCGCAGACCAGTCGAAAGAACGAATCAGGACGAGATCGAATTGTCCAAAAAGTTCCATGCTCAGTCTGTGCCCAGAAGCGTTCTTGAGCCGAGGAAGCCGCCATCGCTAATGAAAGCAGCGAAGCCACCTTTGACGAACCCTGTGTCACCCAAACTGTCTACCAGTTCCCGGAGCGCACATCGCCAAAGTGCAGCCGAAAAAGCTGCGGCAGCGATTGCCGACTTGGAAAAGCGTCGCAAAGAACGAGAGCAGCAGCGTTTGAAGGCGAAAGAAACAGCCCAGCGCCAGCTGCCACCAGCTCCGCGGCGACCTACTGTTCCAGAAACCCCAGAGCTCAAAAGCATCCGACTGCACCGCCAATATCAGGAGAATCTTCGCCGCCGCATTGAAGCTGAGGAAGAAGAAATGAAGCGACAGCGCGAATTCAAAGCGAATCCTATCCGGATAGCTTCTACTCCGCAGCCTTTCCAAGGATCAAAGAAGCCGCTGACTGAGGTTGTACCGTTCTCATTACCTGGCGAGCAATACCATGAGCGTGCTCGTGAGAGAATCGAGGCGAAGCGCCGAGAAGAAGAGCAACGCCAGCAAGCGTCTGTGCAGTTTAAGGCGATGCCGATGCCTGCTGTTCACGATTCTAACAATCAAGAAAATGGCGCACAAGGATTCCACGTGAGACCAAGCAGCAAGCCGCTTACTCGTTTCGCGGTGCCTCAGTTAGCGTCTGATCGTCGTGCAGCCGAGCGTGCTGCGTTCGACGCCGCAGAACGCGAACGCCGTACCCGTGAAGAGGAATACAAGAAGCAATTAGAAGAAGAAACCCGCCGCCTCCAAGAAGAAGAGATTAAGCGATTGCGTCGTGAGAAACTGCAGTTCCACGCTCGCCCTGCGCCAGAAAGTCGAGGATTCACGTTGAAGCCGAGCGACAAACCATTGACCGAGCCTCAGAGCCCAGCGCTGCACTACCATCCGCATCGCTCAGGCTCGAACAACTCGGAGTAAACCCCACGAGGCCTCACCAGCGAGATCAGCAGCAAGAGATCGTTGTCGGCTTTGTCGTAGACCAGCACCCATCGCTCTTGCTCTTGGCGTGCAAGCATTTTGACAAAGAACAGCGAGGTCGAGTGAGTTGTGCCATGCGCGCATGTATTTTACTAGTCCGCCGAGGACGAGAAGATTGCCATGTATGTGAAGAATTCGCCGTGCCACTGAATAATACTAACGACGTGATTACCCTTTAGGGAGTGTGGCACTCTTTTTGTTTTCTTCAGCGCAATATTTGCTGGCAGCTTGCAGGATGGTCTCATTTTCTTATTTGCAGCGGCCGACAGAAGACAAGCTCACAAGTCAACACGAAAGTGCGATCAACAATGGCGACAAGGCGGCGAGTTAGGACACGGCAGATATCGGTGCTGCTGCTCACGGTGCTCGTTTGCATCGTCTTGTCAGTACGCGCACAGAGCCTTGCGGACGTGCTGTCGACGTTTCTGGATATCGATGGCATCGTAAATGGCACAGAGCAGCTAATGGGACTCGCGCGGCGAGCGTTTGCCGAGGAAAATGCAGCCCCGAGAGACGAGAATGGGACGCACACGGTTGTCGCCGTGGACGATGCGTATCCGCTGGCGCCGCAAGAGTTTGAGCTGCTTCTTGACTTGTACTCAAAGTGCAAGAGTCCGGAATCGCAGGCTTTGCAGACGTGGTGCACGGGCAACATCACATACCTGGACGAGCACACAGTGCTGTGTCCAAGCCATATCAGGACGCATCCATGCACCGGAAGAGTGCTGAAAGCGAATCGAAGCGACGACGAAGTGGTCGAGTTCCTCTGGCCGTGGGAAGGAGTCAAGTGTGACGCGTACACGGACCCAACGACGATCACCGACATGTACGCTTGGCGGCAACAGACAATTGTTTATCTCCGCGTCTGACAGTTCGTGTGCGCTTTGTAGATATCTCCCCGATGAACACCTTGGATGCCGTCTGAGCGACATCGACTTGAGCCCCATGGTCTCTTTACAACAATTGTGCGTGCTGGCGCTATTTAATGCCTGTCATTGCCTCGAGAGGACTGACATGAGCTCGTTGCTGCGGACAGGGATTTGTCATCGAACGAGTTGCAAGGTCCGTTTCCAGCGTGGCTCGGCGATCTGCGAGCTCTTCGTATCCTCAATTTGGCTGGGAATGAGCTGAGCGAAGAGCTTCCAAGCTCCTTTGGCGACGCGAGCGCTTTGGAAGTCCTGTGAGTTGGCCCTGAAACAATTCGCTCTTGAGTTGCAGCTATTGACTTTTTGTTGCGGTGGGTACGTGCCCAACAGGAGCTTGGCGCAGAACAAACTGACGATACCCACGTTGGACTTTTTCAAGACATTCCGCCAACTGCGATACATGTACGCTTAAATAAGCTTCCTTACTCCATTCATGACTTGAATCTAAAAGCGCACGAATGCTTGTGGTTTTGGCTTTGCTCTTTGCCAGCGACATCTCGCAAAACGAGATACATGCTGGTCTCCAAGTGGGCATCTTCCAGAGCGAGCACCTTCATACCATGTACGCTTGCTTGATGTCGCTTATCATGCGCAAAATGGTGAGGTGTTGACAAGCTAACGACTCTGGCCACGTAGCAACATCAGCCACAATCGCATCTTTGGACCGCTCCCAAGACTGCCAGCGCTCAAGTATATCGTCTCCATGTACGCGAACGATCCACTCGGTGTGACTGTGAGAAAAAGAAAGCCCACCACGTTCCATTTTTCATTTCAACTGGTTTTGCTGTTTTCCAACAGGGATTTGTCGCACAACTTGCTCACTGGGGAGTTGCCTGGTGAGCTCGCATCTCTAGGGTGTGAAGATCCTCGCGACCCAGACGAAGTCTCGAGCCTAGAAGTCTTGTGAGTCGTCATGCGTCACTGTCACAGTGCTGTTGCTGTTCGCTCACCTTGTGCTTGTAATGAATGACCGTGTGACAGTGATGTTTCACACAACGATTTTCATGGCGTTCTTCCAAACGTTTCGAAGCTCGCTTCTCTGCAGACGTTGTAAGTTTTCCAAGTCTCTGCCGAATGAACGTGGCTAGCGCTACTTGGCGCACAGCTAAACTTTTAACTTCAAAATTGTGTATCTGTTGCAGCAATATCAGCTACAATCACTTCGCCCAAGTGCTTTCTTCATCAGAGCTTCCGCCGCACATGTACGTCATCCTTAATTCCGTGCGCTTGAGGCTTTGGTTCGTAGGAATTACTCAAGTACGCCATGCTGTTTGAACACAGAGTTGCGGCAAAAGACCCCAGTGCTTTCAGCGGAAACGCCTTCAAATGTCCACTTCCAGAATTTCTCGCGTCAACCAATCTCACGTGTGAATGCGGCGACGTACACTCCGCGGCGGCGAACAACACCAGCAATGCGTCACTCGCGTTTCTAGTCGACGGGATCGACGGATGCAAGTACTGCGCATCGGGCTTCTATGCGAACGCCAGCACCGATCACAAGTGCTCCGAGTGCCCCATTGGCACTTTCACAGTCTCGTTGGCCAAAGCCCCACCCAACTCGAACGCCAGCAATGAATACTGTACTCCTTGCGCTCCAGGCACTTTTGCGACTGAGGCGCGATCCGAAGGTTGCCAGCCATGTCCCGAAAGCACTTTTGCCAGGGAGTATGGAACGTCCACGTGCTCGCCATGCTTTCCCGGTCACTTCGCAAGCGAAACTGGGTCAATCGAGTGCTCGCCGTGCACCGCTGGCACGTACGCAGGCGCTCATGGCCAAAACCAGTGTCGACCGTGTCCACCGGGGTCCTACACGCAAGTCCAAGGTGAAGCCGCGTGTCTGCCTTGCCCCATAGGATCGCACCAGAGCGATGAAGGCTCGACGGAGTGCAAGGCTTGTCCCGAAGGCTACATTGCGCCGTTTCCAGGCCACCCAGAGTGCATCCCGTGTCTGGCAGGGAGTTTCTTCGATGTGAAGAGGAACACATGTGCGAAGTGCCCTCCGCACACGTTCACGAACACGAGCGCACAGTCGTCGTGCCAGGCATGTCCCGAAGAGATGGCAGCGGACGGGTACGGAAATGCTGAGTGCATGAATAAGCCTGGGCCGGGGAATGGATGGGATTTGGCAGCTGAAGGCAATGCGAAGGTACAAGTTCTCTGCGCACCTGGTTTGTTCAACGATGGCAAGCGCCTGATCTGTGAACCTTGTCCTCCTGGTACGTTTGCGGCAACCTCAGGATCACTGCAGTGTACGCCGTGCCCTGCAGGACGCTTTGCTGGCCAAGAGGGCGCCACGAGTTGCGACGTCGCTCCAATTGGCACTTATGTCGACGAAAAAGGCGCATGGAAGCCGACACGCTGTCCACCAAACCATTTTGCAGACTCGCTCGGGAGCGTGCGTTGCAAGGAGTGTCCGTGGCCGTCGTTCAGTTTGGTTGGCGGAAGCTCCAATTGCTCTGTCGCGGAGTCTGGCGAGGTCTACGAAGTGATCCTGTGGCCGAGAGCGACGATGACAATCGCAAGCATCAGCGCTCGACACTTTCGAGGCGGCGACACCCTTGAAAGCTTCAAGCTTGCGTGGACGTCTAGTCTCGCTGCCTTTGGAGTCGCGAACATGGAGCTACACGTGATCGCTCTCGAGCCCCAGACGCCGTCCGACGACTCGGTGCTCGTCGATTTCGCATTTGAGACATTGCCGGCGCCATTGCCCAAGCGCCAGAAGCAAAACGCCACGATGCTCCAGCAGCTCAGAGCCAAAACAGACGAATTCCGCCAATTTGCCGATTCGACGCGTGCTTCGTTTGAGAACGCGGTCGAATCCCTAAAGGTCAACAGCCACCGGAGCAGCAAGAGCAGGCCCGGCAGCGACGTGGAAGACGGCGACATCGATGGCAACAGCAGGAATATGCTGGCCGAGACGATCTCGCGTCCAGGGTTCCTGGATTTCCTTGTGCGGCAGCTGCACCACCAGCACGTGGCCGACATCGCACCGAGTCTCGTGCACATCGCGGCGCTTCCGTCGTCGTCGTCGCTCAAATCGTCTCGTGCCGTGAAATGTCCCAAGGGGACTTTCTTCTTTTCGAAAAGCGGATGCAGCCCGTCAGAGTGCCGCTTATGCCCCGTTGGCTCCTACTCGGACTCGCCTGGCGCCCTGACGTGCTCCCCGTGCCCCCAGGGCACGTTTGGCGACGAGGAAGGTCTGGAGGCGTGCTGGCCGTGTCCCTCAGGCGGCGATGCGCCTCCGGGGTCCGCCGAGTGCATCGAGTGCGCGTTCTTCACGTACGCGTGCGAGGGCTTCTGGGAGGACGTGGCGCTCGCGGCGGCGCTGGCTGTGGGGCTCGGCGTCCAGCTCTGGAGGCGCTGCAGGCGCCTGGCGCGCGGCGACGCGTTCGCGCAGCAGCAGAGCGAGCAGATCGCGCTGCTGGCGGCCGTGCGCGCGCATGGACGCACAGACACGAGAGTCCATTACGATGCTATGGTGAGTGCGATTTACGAATTGCGATTATCGCTGATGGTGGTTGGTTACTCAAGGATGTACCCATTCGCTGTAATGGGTTACACTTGCTGTTGCGTTTGCTTGTTTCTTGCAGGGGGTTATTTCTGCAGACACGATGTTGCAGACGCCTGTGCAGCTTAGGAAAAGACAGGAGTGACGTGCGGCATATTCGGTGTGCACACGCATGTCATGCTGGTCGCGTGCATGTTGCAGTTGACTTGTCAAAGCGGCCCCTTCCGCTGATGGTAGGGAAGTTTGCGCATTGAATCTCGTTTTTCCGTCAAGATGTGCTGCTGTTGCGTGGTCTTTGCACGCAGAGCCCAAGCGAGTGGATCAGTTTTGTCCAAGCCGCAGCAGAAGGAGCATGGCGCAATGACGCCTGATTTGACATTTTGGAGATTTCCAGCAAGCGAGAAGTGCCTTCTCAAACTCGCACTCGTTCGCGTGCCTGTTTCCCTGCAACTCGGTCGAAATAATCGCGACAATGGCAGCGTGAGTGTTTATTGTGCTGTTCTCTGCGAAACGCTGCAGAGAACAAGGCTCGTTCGTCAGACTTGAAGAAGGAAGCGATGACGCCTCGTGCTGCAGAAAAAATAAGAGTTGCTGCCGAGAATTCGTTGCCGTCCAGAGACTTGGAGATCTGCCCAGCAGTTGGTCAGGTTACCGAAAACTCCGCATTTTGGGTCATGCTGATTTTTGCGTTTGTTGCGTGGATGGCGACGTCTGGCAAGATGATCAGAGCGCACAAATTTCGTCGAGGGTGGACGAAATAAAATATTGTCTTTTAAGCGTGGTGCGATGCCATAGGTCGCGCCGCGGATCGATCCGTGCCGCATCACGATGGCGCAGAGATCTTCTCGATGCGGAATTTCATGCGCCAGTTCTGCATAAAAGGCAAGTGTGTGCGAGTGTACCGTGCATCTCAGATGTGTCCGCACGAATTTGTTCTTGGCGCTTGTGCGATGCGCAAGATCTGGTTTAGAAAAGTGGTTTTTGCAGATTGCGGTATTTGTATCAGCAGCGCCAGAACGTTCCTGAGGTGGCACATCGGGGGAGGGGGTACACTTCCATCTAGTGCACATGCATTGGTTACAGGGTTGCTCATGTCAGCCAGCATCATGCGGGGTAGGGCTGCTCTTGTTTAGATTCCACCGTTCTGATTGGTCGACCGTTATGGGTGAGGCAACCCGCCAGTCTATTTATCGCCGTACAGTACAGGGTCCAATTCTTGTCGGGGCCCCCTCTCTCCCTGCACAAAGCGCAGAGTAACCTTGCCCCTCCCCTCCCTTCGTCCTTGCAAGCCCGAGATTGGACGTTTGGTTGTTTAGATCGGGGAGCACTGGACTTTATTTCTGTCCACGCGCCCGCCAAACACACAATCGCGCGACAGCAGCGCGAGGAAGCAGGTGCGACCGAGTGAGTCAAGCAAGGACGCCCGCCACTCTGCACCAGACGCGCAATGTTAGCACATGATCAACGCGCCACCGCCGGCGGCAACTGGGGGAATTCGTTTGCACGCGTACGTGTTCTTGGTTGTTGTTTGTCGACAAGAAGCGTAACCAGGGTTACACTTGCTGCCAACATGTACGCTAACCGTGTTTGCTTGTGTGCTTGACAAATCCTCTAGGCCGATATGGATAGCGTGCCGCTGTTTGAGCGCGAGCACCGCAAGGACAGTCAGCTCGTCCAGCGCCTGCAGAACGAGCTCGCGGACGCCAAGCGCTTTGTCGAAGCGCAGGCGCGCCGACAGAACGATCTCGAATACGTGAACGAAGACCTCGAGCGACGGTACAGACCCATTGCGCTATACCATGCTACTTGGACGTGACAGCAAGATCTAATACGAACATGCTTGCTTGCTGATTGCAGGCTGGAGCAAGAAGCGCTCGACCGTATCAAGCTCGACGCGCAAAAGGCCGACGACGAGCGGTATGTGTGCAGTTGCAGAACCTTTTTGCAAGGGTTGCGAATTCTTGTCGACAATCTTTTTTTTTCTTTTTGCTAAATCGCTAATCTGCTTTTTTGCCAATGGCAGACGCTGGACACAAGAGCGCGCGATGCTGGAAGAGCAGCGCGACATGTGGGAGAAGCGCTGCGAGGAGGAGAGCCGCCGGCGCGCCGTGATCGAGGAGCGTCTGCGCCGCGCCGAGAAGGAGCTGTACCGCATGCACCAGAAGAAGTACGACATCGAGAAGCAGGTGCGGCGCGAGGAGAGCGAGAAGCGCAAGCACGAGGCGCACATCGTGCGCAGCCTCGAGCGTGACCAGCAGGAGCTCCGCGGCCGCGCGCAGCAGACCCCGAATTCGTATTTATCGATTGACCCGACGGTCAACCCCAAGGACGCCAAGCCCGCGGCCGTGCGCACGCGCCAAGCGCTCTCGTCGGCTATGGACTTTTTCGGCGTGTAATGCCGCGGTGCCCAGGAAGATCGCGGCAGCAGCGCCGCGAGGACGAGGATGGACCCAAAGATCGCCGCTTTGGGTGGAGGGAGAGAGCGCGAACGCGAACATTCGCCGCACACGCGCGCACCCACACGACGACATGCCGCACGACACGATTCTTTTTCATGCTTTTTGCTTGCCTTTTATTTTATATATACGCCCCATTTGTACCATAGACGTCCATGCGGCGGTGGATTTGTTTTGTTGCACGCAGTTTGCGGATTTAACGTATTTTGCTCTTCGAGATACATGCGCCAAATGGGTGGCCACTGCAAGCGCATTTTGAACCAGACCGCGCATTTTTTTTTCTTTCTGTTACAGTAACTCAGAGTGCATATGGATATATAAATAAATAAATAAAAACACACGGCAAAATCCACTGGCGGCTGGCATTTCTTCCATTTTGCGTCTTCGACGGAACGTTCGGCGCGCTTGAGAGGAGCCACTGTACCTGCCGAGTACTTTATGGAGACAGCGCTGGTGTTTATTTATCAAAAGCGGGTTTTGTAATCGGCATGTTCCATTAGACGCAATTTCGTTTGCCATTTGCCATCCGCGAGCTTCACCACATTGAGAAATCCCACAAACAATTCCAACTGCAAAGCAAAGCGGACTCGGCGTGTTTTTCGTTATTCTTGTGCACAATATTTGCTTGAAAATGCACCCAAAGTGTGTACTTTCGAGCAAACAGAAGACTCATGGAGGCGACATACAAAGCGGACGCTGCCGGGTCAGACGACGGGCGGGGCTCAGAGGCAGCATTTCTCGGCGGGGATCTCGTTGGTGTCACCCAGAGCGGCGTCAACTTGGGCGAGATTGCGGACCGCAGAGTTGGCCTCATTGGCGGCATCGATGGCGTCGGCGGCGCCAAGGGCGACGAGGAAGGCGGCAGCGATAAGGAAGAGCTTGTTCATCTTGACTTGGGAGATTGTCGGCAGATTGCAGAGTGGACGCGCTCTGGCTGAACTCTTGCCGCGGTGCTCACTCGGCTCACAGCAGCTCCGACGGACCTCGGATTGCAAGTGAAACTCTCGGGCGCCACTGCAGCAACTTCGCATTGCAGCAAAGAGAGAGTACGTGTGTGGCTCTCTCTCTCTGGTTCTGCAGTCCACCAGCGGAAAGCAGAGCTGGCGTCGTCTGAAGGTTGGGCCGCGCGAGATGAGCTCTCGTTCCGCACTTGGACACGCATCACGAAGGCGTACGATGGGCTGGCCGCAGGGGAAAACTCGCGTGGCGTCCTCACGGGCGTCGAGTCTCAGTGGTGCGCTGATGGAGCAACCCGCACGCAGCAAGAGAAGCGCTGGCGCCATGCGCTCGCGCCGCGTGCTTTAAAGGCGCGGAAGCCAACAGTGTCGTTTTCGACAGCTTCAAATGGGTACACCTTTGGTTCTCGCAGTCATTCTTTATGCTATCGCTCTTTTCATCCAATCTACTTATCTTTGCAAATTTTCCTCCAATAGAAAATATTGACAGAACAGAAGCGCATCCTTCTATTGGCTAAAATGCAAACAGCACTGTCCGTTGGTTCCCAATATGCAAGCAACAGCAGCATGAGCAGCACGACAGACGAGGAGCGCGCGGCGCGCAACGCGGCCATGGGGCTTGACATGGACGACGAGCTCGCGCAGCTGCTCAAGGAGCAGGAGGAATTCCTCAAGCAGAGCAAGCGGCCGGCGGCCAAAGTGCTGCGCGCGAGCAAGCCGCCTTCGAATGTGTCGGCTTCGAATGCGGACACGTCCAGCGACGACACGCAACAAGAAGCCGACGCACCGCAGATCGTCGGCAGCGTCATGGAGCGCGACGTGATCCAGCTCAACATCCAGAACATGAACGTCATGCCGCGCGCCCATGCGAACGGCTTCCCGGCCGTGCAGCGCCGCGGCGAGAGCCTCTTTGGCAAGCGCCAGCGGCAGCCTCCAGGAGCAACGGCGAGGCCGAGTCGCTTCAGCAGCGCCATGAAAGCGGGCGGCATCGTAGAGCGTGGTGTCGCAGAGGCGACGGCTCCGGTGGACGCGGAACAAGCGGAGATCGACCGCACGAACACTGCGCGACTGCAGGAAATGTCGCCTAACGAGATCCGCGAGGCCCAGCAAGAGCTCATGCGGTCGCTCGACCCGGCGCTGCTCGAGAAGCTCATGAGCAAGCGGAAGAAGGCTCCTGCAGCCGTCAAGAAACCCACTGAACCTGCTGTTACCAAGACGCGCGCGAATGCGGCAGGTGCGACGCCTGTGGCGATTGGGAGATCTGTCGTCACCACCAACGACGAACACGAGCAGAAGGAGGCTCCAGCTCAAGCACCTGCGGCACCGATCAACCTGGCGAAGATCGAGAGCGAAGAGCAGCTGTTCGAGACAGCGAAGCTGCTGCCGCCCGAGGAGCGCTCCAAGCACGAATGGATGCAAGATGTCTCGGCGTCCGCCACGACCAAGGGGGGCGCCGCCAAGGTGAACGCTCGCAAAGAGAAGCTGGCTGCGACCACGGAGCGCTTCGACTTTAACGGCGACCGCGTTGTCTCGGGAGGCGTGCAACATGCGACGCACTCGGGTCTTTTCCACCACGGAGACGACCCCGACGCCGCCGGGTACACCATGGGCGAGCTCATCCACTTGGCGCGCAGTACGGTCTCGAGCCAACGCGCGATGGCGCTCACGACGATCACCAAGATCCTGCAGTCGCGCATCGTGCGCCAGCGAGAGCAGGACCTCGCGAACGTGTTTCCGCGGGTGCTGCCGACGGATCTGCCCATCACGCTGCGTATTGCGCTTGATGACCAGAACTACACGGCGCTCAGTGCAGCCATCGCGGCGCTTCATGCGTTCCTCGTCCCGCCCGCCGAGATGCAGCAGTCGAGCGATGCATTTGAAGGCGCGTACGGCGTCGTCGTGGCCCCGCCGCACATCCATTTGCACCGCAACGTAACGGAGGAAACCACGTCCGCACTCCTGCGTCTCGAGATCCCACCGACCGAAGAAGTGATCTACATTGACACGAGCGACGTCCAGGACGACACAGGGAACGACGTCAGCGGCATCTCGGACGAAGACCTGACGTTCCTGGACCCCGTGCAGGGCTTCTTGAGCATGGACATTGGTACGCGGCTGCGGTACATTCTCGAGCGCATCCAGCTCCCGGACCCGACGTCGACCGAGAAGATGCTCGACATCCTCACCCAGATCGCAAACCATTCGCCGAAGGCCGCCAAGGACATCGGCACGAATCTGAAGTTGGTGAAGGCACTGCAGCAGCGGTGCATCGAGAACGAAGCCGTGCTCACGCTGCAAGACGCGGACGAGAAGGACACACACGACGCCGCGCTGCGGGTCACGCTCAAGGCGCTGGTGCTCGTTCGCGCGTTGTGCCAAGGATCGCGCGCTGTGGCCGCGTTTTTGATTGGCAATGGCGTGATCCAGAGCACCAAGGGCTTCCTCGCGATCCAAAGCAGCTTCACGTCGCCACTATTCCACGACGTTCAGTGCGAGAGTCTCCGCATTTGGCGCGTGCTGCTCCAGTACGGACTCGACTTCCACTGCTTTGCGTACCTGTTTCCGGTTCTGTGTGGCTTCCGTGGCGTCGATCTGGTGCAAAAGCCAACCAGCGAACAAGGCCAAGACGCAAATTCGCACCGCCCTGCACGAGTCACAGCCGCGCTTTTCGCGGCGCTGGAAGCGTTCTGCGGCCTTGAAAGTGTGCACGAAGCGCAGCACTACTTCAACCAACTGGGTTTCTTCATGAACCAGGCCAAGGACGACATTTTGGCGCGCTTGTCGACGCCTGAGGCCCAGCGCAAGGAGGACAATCTGATGGCCATTGCTACGGCGTTCCGATTCCTCGCGGCAACGAGTGCGCTGGCGAGCAAGCACCACTTGGAGCGCAAGCCCATTCTCGACGTGCTTGAGTTTGTTCAGCAAAGTGCCGCGTTCAAGAGCGCACTCGTGACAATCCAGAAGACGCAGCATGGTCCCAAAGCGCTGGCAGCGATCGTGCATTTCCACCAGCAAGCGGTTAGGCACAGCGTCCTGGGCGATGACGTGGACGAGGACGACGTGGCGAAGCACTTTTTCCAGCGGTCTATGCTGCATCAGCGAGACGCCGTCGCCAAGGGCGTGGATGCGCTGGCCACCGCACAGAGCAGTAGCGTCCACGACGTCGCGTTGACATGCGACTTGCTCGTGTCGACGTGTGAGCTGATCGTGGTGAACGCGAGCGATTTCTACGACGACGCGTTTGTCGCGGCGATGTACGCGCTCGGCCTCAAGCTCATGGAGCGATTCGTGACGGGCCACGAGTTCTGGATCCACCAATTGCTCGCAAAAGTGCTGTTTGAGCCCGTGCTTTTGCAGAAAGTGGGCTTTTTCGCCAACGCACTCGACGCGACTGCGATGAGCCGCGTGCTCATTCCTATTTATCAGGCTCTCGTGAACACGACACGCGAGCAAGAGCAGCACTCGCAACGGAACTTTGCGGCGTGGCAGTCCTCGCCACTGTCGCCGACGGAGAAGAGCTCGTGTCAGCTCCGGATCCCGCAGTACGAAGACGCGTACGTGGGCTCGAACCTGCCGCTGCCCGGGTTTTGGCTCTTTTGCCCGTTTTCGCGCATGGAGTTCGCCAGTTCGGCTGGTTCTACCAACGGGAATGGCCCACCTCCTAGTGCGGCGGCCCCCACGCGCGCTGAGAACGACGAGATGAAGCTCATCGTGAGCGCGACATGCCGATTCCTGTATCAGCTCGAGGTGGCGACGACAGCAGCCGCCGCGTGGCGCCAGGTCGACGTCTCGTACCAGCATGAAATGCGCGACGAAGACAAGCTGTTCCACTTGCTGCACGTCTTCTTTGCCGGCACGGACGTGCTCTTTGACGAGCACGTGGACGCTGCACTGCGCCAGTTCCTGCCAAAGTTCGCTGTGCCCATTTTGAAAAGCAAGTCGAGCGCGACGCTCTTGTACGATGGCATCCTGCGCAACCTTCGGCGGTTCCAGCAACTGGAGGATCCAAGTACGGCGGAGAAAGGCGCTGCGACTGCGGGGCTCTCGTTTTCTTCGGACGAGCAACTCGTGATGAACTTTCTCGAGAAACTCGTCGCCGAGTTCACGTCGTCGTCCTACGGAAACGTGCACTTTGCGAGATGCGCGACGCTCTTTCTTGCGCGCGATTTCCCTGCGACGATCCGCAAATGGGTCTGGAAAGAGCTCCAGGACTGCCGACTCCTGCACGCGCTTCAGGCGTTTGACGATGGCAAGGACACGACAAGCGCGACGCTCGCGCGGTTGACACACGGTGGCAGCAGATCCGTGACTGCGAGCGACGAGCAGTGGATCCAACTGATGAAGCAGGCGCTGTGCCAGCAGCAGATCATGCCCACACGCGGCGCATTGCCGTACTACGTTGCAATCCACCACCTCACCGTGTATCTCTTCAGTGCCCCAGCGCCCTCGACCACGACGAAACAGCAGCAAGAGCAACCGGCAGCTGCTGCGATGAGCTTTGCGCGTCAGCTGTTCGCGCAGGACTTGGTGCGAGACGCATCGCCAGCGATTTGGCGCCACTTGCTGGCAGACGACAATGCATCTATGGCATTGCCCACGGTCTCGGTGGCTTGCGCTGCCAAACAAGAGCGCGTGGACCGCATCGTGAACCACGCAGGGCTCTCTTCCGAGCAGATCATAACATTCCGTGCAAAAGTTGCAGAAGATGGCGAAGCGACCGCATAAGTAACATTTGGTTTACTCCGTGTTTTCCTTGTGAGCGTTGATGATTCCCCAGGTATGGGCGCTTTTTCGTATGTGATTATGCAGCACAATGTGCATCGACGGGCGCAGTGAAAAGAAAACTCATATGCGTCATGTTGACTTACGCACAGGTTGTGAAGAGAAATGCTTCGGGATGGAGCCACAATGTGGTGCACAACACGTTGTTTTACTGGTATGAACTTTATAACTTGTGGTGCGTGAACTAATAACGTTGCGAGAATGACTGCATCTCAGACTTGGACGTAGCTGGTATGTGCATCAAAACGGACGCTTACACGTTCTTCAACTGGAACGAAACTCCGGCGTATTCGTGTACCGGCCGCGATTGTGACGGTAAGCTTTTGGAGAGCGTCTGTGATCGCGAAGACAAGCCCCCAGTGGCTGCGCCTGCCGCCCGTTTTGCATCGACTGATCGCTCCTGGCGCAGCTTCTCGTTGGCGGACTTCGGCTCAATCGCTCGTCTCGGTCTCACGTGCACCAAGACGTTGACTTCGTTGCCTCGGGGCTCGACGTTCGGACACAAACAC